>JAVSBV010000001.1:9415031-9427680 GCA_033117975.1 Parotocinclus spilosoma
TTCAAATTTGACGTAGTGTTTTTGAAGCTAGATAGCACTTTGTCGCCAGCACAGAGTGTACAACGAACCTTAATGTTATCATCTTTTGCTAAAACAAATTCAAAACAGTGCCTGTATTTCCAAGCAGAAAACGCGCATCTCTCTCCTCCCTCCGTTGTTTACGTTTGCGTGGTATCACACGTGACTTGTCCTCGTGCTGAAAACGTGACTTAATTGTCGTAAATGACGTCACTTCCCAAGACACAAGAAGAACGTTTTTTTTTACTAAAAAAATGAAAAAACAGTAAAGCAAAGTTACTTGGATAAGTAACTTTAATCTGATTACAGGATTGGAAATAGTAACGCGTGAGATTACTCATTACTTAAAAAAGTGGTAAAATTACCACCATCACTGATGTTGACAGAAGAGTATGTTGAACTGACATAACTACAGTCTAATTGTGGTTTAGATACTTTGCCCATTTTATTTTAAACAATGATAATAATTAAAACACAATATGAAAATATATACCTTATATACCTTACCTTGTACAGTACCGCATTGTATTACAAAGATACTATTCATATCTTTGTATGTTTTACAGAACTAGAAACACAAACGAAAGAAACGTTAAGATTGCGATTTTTTCTGTCATCAGATTTCTTTTCTGTCACAAGAGTTTGCTTATACTTGTTTTCTGTCATACAAATGTTAATACAGTATAGCTAAGATAGATAGATTTTTGTTTCCTATTATATTTCTTAAAATGTTGAACATTAAAGCGAACAGATGTTGATCAGACGCACGGTAAATGGCATAACTGGAAGTGTGCGACTGTGGTAGCCTAGCTGTTAAGGTACTGGCCTCTGGACCAAAAGGTCCAGGGTTCAAATGCCACCTCTGTCAAGCTGCCACAGTTGGGCCCTTAAGCAAAGCTCTTAACCCACAACTGCTTGGATTGTAAGATTGTATAAGTTGTAAATCGCTCTGGATAAGGGCATCTGCTAAATACCGTAAATGTAAATGTGTAACATCATTCGGTTCCTGCTTTGTGTCTCCTTAAATGGATTAAGCAGGTATAGAAAATGAGGGAGTGAATGTTGTGATGTAATGCACCATAATTGAACTTTAGCAAGTTTTCATCCAAGTCAGTGAATACTGCAGCTGATTCGAAATTGAAATACTCAATTTATTAACAAAACCACATATTGTAATTATATTAAATATCTGCCCCAGTAACACAACAGTAATTCACACAGCCTGTTATTGGGAAAATACAGCTGTATAACTGATCATTCCCTCTGGGTAGGAAGTATGACATTTCTGGATGACATATCAATCAGAGAGTCCACGCAGTTGCTTTAATCATATGTGGACAGATATGAGTACATAGTACTGACATTATTGCTTTCCTGTAAGCATGTGGAATTTCTGAAAGACAGGAAAGCTGGCTTGACAGGTCCATTGGAAGCACATGTTTAGCTCTCACTCTTGCAGACTGTAAGCTGTCATGTGATGGTGAAACTCAGTAACATACAGGGAATAGAATATATGTTTTGGGGGTAGTCTGTGTGTGTTCTAATTCATGTTCATATATGTGTGTAGGTGCTGTAGGTGAACACGCACTGCGTCAGATTCTGGATGAGGCTGGGAAAGTGGGAGAGCTGTGTGTTGGGAAGGAGAGGAGGGAGATCCTGGGAACATCCAAGACCTTGGGACAGATGACGGATCAGGTTTCGGACGTGCGTGTCAGGTAAAGGCTGTAAGGGGATGTCCAAACAAGGCACTAGCAAGAAAGAAAGATTATAAGTGCTCATAGGGTGTTCATAATCATTGCACCATTGTGTAAAATTAGTTTCATTTACAATACAACACACCTATAATGCAGCTTGTAAAACAAATCATGACATTAAAAACTGTTGTTCATAATTACACGTGACCACCTATGTGATATTTATAATTAATATAGCAAATTATAATATTGATATTTATATTTGTCATTACAAATTTTCTGCTGACCTAATTATTTCTGTTGATTTTACCCAAATGAAAGGTGCTGATTCCAAATATGAAGTAAAAAATGCAATACGTAATATTTTTTTTATAAATGACAAGTGTTTAATTAAAGATTACAAAGTCAGAAATCAAGGTTCCATGGTCCATGGTCTTAATGTCATGGTAGAAGCATTCACCTTGCTCCTTACTGAGAGCTACCAAGATTTGAGGGGAAGTATTTCAGGTGACTAACAAAGACATGTAATTTGACACATGTTTGCTCCCAGTCTTTGAAAAGCAATGAACAAATTTCAAACTAAAAGGTTATCATTTTCGGCACAACGCACTGACAGCGATGGCAGTTACTGCGAAATCCTCTCTGTATTTATTTTAAAATATTTATTTGCGAGCAGTGTATAATAGCATAATTAAGAACAAGAACGACAAAAGTATTATTATCACAATCTACATGTATTTCAAGAATGTCACAGGTGCAGATAAAATATTTGTTTTTTTTCCAGAGGACAGGGACACACACCCATAGGCATGCAGAAAGCTCAGCAGGTGGCTCAGGGCTTGGACATGCTGGTCGGGAAAGTGGAGACTGCTGCTCGTAAACTTGAGGCTTTATGCAATGCCAAGCAGGCTATTGCTAAGAGAATTGATGCTGCTCAGGTGAGACATAATGTTATACACAATCAGTTCATTTTGGATGTTTAATGCATTCGGATCATGCGACTGGGGTAGCCAATCACCTAAGGCACTGGACCAGATGGTCTAGGGTTCAAATTCCACCTGTTTCAAGCTGCCACTGTTGGGTTCTTGAGCCACAAGTAAGCCATTATTGCTTGGATTGTTGAAGCTGTACTTGTAATCAGTTCTTTGTTGCCTTGGATATGGGTGTCTGCTACGTAATTAAATATAAATATAATCACTCAGAAAATTGCCGCACTATTGCCATGGGAAATTATTGTTGCTGATTGACTACAGGGTGTTCTTTAAATCCTACCAGGACACTTGAAGTCAACCGTTTGGAATGTATCAGCGGGACTAGTAATTATACTGGAAAATCAAATTATTCAGTCAAAGTTTTTGTTAAAAATAAAAATGTTAATATAACTTCTAACTAAGCAGGAATTCATTGTTTATAGGTTACAATGTGTGGAAATTGTCGTACCTAATGCGCTATCCGGTGCTCTGGACCCAAAACCAAGTGTCAGGAACAAGCTGATCTCATTTGGCAATGTATTAAGTCAGCTCATCTGTTCCTTATATATTCCTCCTTATACTCAAACTCAGTTCTTATTCCGCCCTGCTATATAATACTGCTTTGATTTCACTTCCTGCTACTGATCTCACTTGCTTTAGCTCACTGGTACATAATCGCAATCCACTGTCTGCCCATGCACCAAACCCAGGAATGATATTAGAGCACATCCAGGCTAAGTTCCTGTCATTTTATTGCCTGATGTTATTAAATATAGCTGTTGCATTTTTATCATGCTGCAGTCGTCTCAGTTCCTTGGCACAATGTGACAAGAATTAAAAGCAACTACATGATGTTACATATAACCATAGCAACTATTACATAATATCCACTTCAGGTAAAGGGCAAGAAAGTTGAGTAAATAAAATGACTGAATTTGCATTAAGTTTTTTTGACAGTGAGATTTCACATCACTCACAATATATACAAGAAATACAAGATGTGACACAGTCAGCTTTGTATAGTGGTATTGTGTCCATCCCTTCTTCTTTTTCCATTATTCTCCTAAGACAACATCTTTAATTTAGCATTTTACCCATTTACCCAAGTGACAGTTACATTTAATTTACATAATAAAGGATCAATAAGATAATTGCACATGGATCATCATTTAAATAATTAGAGTTGACTGGCCATTGTTACATTATAAGATCATTTCTATTCTATGAATTATGGCTATTCAGATGCAAAGCATCAAAGCAGAGAATGAAAACGACATAAAAGCACACGCTTATTTATTATTCAGTGCTGAATAAAGGTATGGCATTAAAAATAGCAACACAGTAGACTGCATGTCAGTCTTTAAAGAAGAAAAGGTGGGAACTTGAGTGTGTGCATGTGTGTTTTTTTATTTCTTCTGCTATGAAGTATACTATGAGTATCACTTTTGGAACAGCAGCTGGAAACTGAGACCGAGTCTCATCTAGTATGGGATATGAATGTGTACTTCAATGTGTAGCGTAGTATTAATACAAGATACAGTTTTCAAATAACTTTTACCCAGTTTAATTCAGGGCTGTAATCGTTTTATGCCTTATAACCTATCATTGTGATTTTTTACATTATGCCACATTCAGCAATCTAAATGTAGACTTTACTTTGCAATACACACAAAACCACTGGTACTTCAAGTAAAAATGCTTTTGTTATGCTCTTCTAATTGAATACAAAGTTTGGGTCAGGTTACTGGTGGAAAGTCTACAATAGCCAGCGCTAGTTTTTGCAACAACTACACTTCTTTTTTTTTCCTCATTGAACACTGCAATGTATTATACACTTTGGGAAAATATTTGCAGTGTTCAATGAGGGAAAAAATGCTTTCTGAAAATATATTCAGATTTGTGGTACATACAGTGAAGGCCAAAAGTCTGACACCACTAGTACAAATGCTTGCTGTTACAATGCTTTAAGTTGTGTTTTGGGCTATTATACTGCTGAAATGTGAACCCTTCTCTACAACGATCCTAGCAAGCATCCAGTGTCCTAGTGGTGTCAGACTTTTGGCCCAGATGTATGTACCAGAAATATGAAAATATAGAAAAAAAAAACTGTGAGTTGAGTTTTTTCCCCAAAGTGTATCATATATTGCAGTCTTCAATGAGGAAAAAAGAAACAACGGATAAAAATAGACTGCAATATTCCATCTTTAAGTGTACCATAGTATTATTATAACACAATGTTGTCATATCAGTCATCCATAATCAACTTTTTTGACACAAACTAAGGTGTAAAAACTAAAGTTTTGTCAAATGGCCTTCTTTAATTAAAATTGCTGCATTTCTATCTGCTCAGATAGTCTGTGTTGCTGCCGCGTTGTTCTGTTTAGCTTTGTGATGTGGCATTACTGTGTGTTTGTACAGAGCTGGCTGGCTGATCCCCACGGAGGACCCGAAGGAGAGGAGAACATCCGAGCCTTGCTAGCTGAGGCTAAACGCATCGCTGATCTGTGTGAGGACCCCAAAGAGAGAGACGACATTCTGCGCTCTGTCAGTGAAATCGCCAGCCTCACCGCCAAGCTTTCAGAACTTCGCAGACAGTATGTATTCCAAAAGTGTTTAGAGCTTGGAATTCTGTAGACTGCAACAGAATACAGGTTGAACATTTTGGAAATAAGGCGTTTGCTATATTAACATTTGTAATCCAGACCAATTTTCTGAATTAGGTACATTAATATAGTGGGGTTAGACTCTAAATACTCTTATAACCTTTTTGTGAATGCTTTGGTAAGGTGACTGATACTCACTGCTACGATTTGTAAGGATTATTACAACTATTATTGTTTTACACATCATTTTTATGTTTAATCAGCAGGAATTTTGTTTCACATTATGTTTGGCATGGGTTTAATGTTGTGCTTGCTATTTCTTTTAAGTAAGCTTTTATTTGCTAGATTAAGTTATGTGCAGTTACTTTTTCGTTTATCTCAACTGTTCGGTCTGAGCCATATTCTTTGATCTCTCAGGGGTAAAGGCGATACACCTGAGGCCAGACTGCTGGCCAAACAGATCGGCACTGCTCTGCAGAACCTGCAGGCCAAAACCAATCGTGCTGTAGCCAACATGCGCCCAGCCAAAGCTGCAGTTAACCTGGAGGGAAAGATGGAGCAGGCACAAAGATGGATCAACAATCCCAGTGTGGACGACCGTGGAGTGGGTAAGTGCTTTTGCTAAAGCATGTACATGAAGTATATATGCATTACTTATTTTTGGGTACAGAAAGTATTCAGACCCTTTTAAATGTTTGACTTTTTGTTTCATTGCAGACATATGCTAAAATCAAAAAAGTTCATTTTATTTCTCATTAATCTACACTTTAAACACATTAAAAACACTTTACACATTAAAATTTTTGAAAAAAAGAAAAACTGAAACATCACATAGTCATTCAAACCCTTTGCTGTAACACACATATTTAACTCACAAGCTGTCCATTTCTTCTTATCCTTCTTGAGATGGTTCTACTCCTTCATTGGAGTCCAGCTGGGTTTAATTGAACTGATTAGACTTAATTAGGAAAGGCACACACCTGTCTATATAAGACCTCACAGCTTACAGTGCATGTCAATGCAAATGAGAATCATGAGGTCGAAGAAACTGCCCAAGGACCTCAGAGACAGAATTTTGGCAAAGCACAGATCTGGTCAAGGTTACAAAAACAATATTCAGCACTCAAGGTTCCTAAGAGCAGAGTGGCCTTCGTAATCCTTAAATGGAAAAAGTCTGGACGACCAAAACTCTTCCTAGACCTGTCCGTCTAGCCAAACTGAGCAATCATGGGAGAAGAGCCTTGGTGAAAGACGTAAAGAAGAACACTGTAGATGAGCACCAGAGACATAGTACAGAAATGGGAGAAAGTTCCACAAAGTCAACTATCACTGCAGCCCTCCATCACTCGGGGCTTTATGTCAGAGTGACCCGACGAACGCCTCTTCTCAGTACATATGAAAGCCCACACAGAGTTTGCCAAAAAAACACATGAAAGTCTCAGAGACTATGAGAAATAAGATTCTCTGGTCTGATGAAACGAAAATTGAACTTTTTGCCGTTAATTTTAAGCGATCTGTGTGGAGAAAACCAGGCACTGCTCATCACCTGCCCTATACAATCCCAACAGTGAAACATGGTGGTGGCAGCATTATACTATGGGGGGGAGGGGGTTTCAGCTGCAGGAAGAGGATGACTGGTTGCAATTGAAGGAAAGATGAATGTGGCCAAGTACAGACATATCCTAAAATAAAACCTATTCCAGAGTGCTCAGGACCTCAGACTGGGCCGGAGGTTCACCATCCAACAAGACAACGATCCTAAGCAAACTAACAGCTAAAATAACAAAGGAGTGGCTTCGGACAACTCTGTGACCATTCTTGCCAGGCATCTCTGGAGAGACCTGAAAATGGCTGTCTACCAACACTCACCATCCAACCTGACGGAATTGGAGAGGATTTGTAAAGAAAGAATGGCAGAGAATCTCCAAATCAAGGTGTGAAAAACTTGTTGCATCATTCCCAAAAAGACTCATGGCTGTTTTAACTCAAAAGGGTTTTTCCACTAAATACTGAGCAAAGGGTCTGATTACTTATGACCATGTGATATTTCAGTAAGAAAATTTCTATATATGGGATGCTGCTGAGTGTACATTAATGAGAATTAAAATAAGCGTTTTTTATTTTAGCAAATGGCTCCAATGAAACAGAGTGAAAAATTTAAAGGTGTCTGAATACTTTCTGTACCTACTATATATGTATGAGAGAGAGAGAGAGAGAGAGGGAGAGAGACAGAAAGAGATCAATTTCAGTCTTATCTTTTCAGCTAAATGAAAATGTGAATTCTGAGTTGTTATCTAAAGTCAGCAAGAGACTTAGCCATTCAATATAAGTTAATTTCACCACCTGGGTGCCACTACTAAGAAGAATTTACAGATCACATATTCATTTATTTACTTTTTATCCTTTATTTTCTTACAGTTTTGTATGTTTTTTTCTTTTTTAATGTAGATATTGTAAACAATATTCATACAATTTCATTGTATATTTTTTCATACATTTCATTTATGTCATTTGGTAGATGGCCTTATTCAGAGCAGGTTAAAGGCCTTGCTTAAGGACCCAACAGTGGGTTTTAAACCCTGGACCTTCTGGCCCAAAAACAAGTGCCTTAACCGCTAGGTCATTGCAGTTCACAGAAGTTTACTTTATTTAAGTAAATGCTCAATTTACATGTGCTTTACTTAAATGTAGAAAAAATATAGCACCGGGAGTTAGACTCACTACTTTTTTTGTCCTTTTTTTTATCACTGGGCAACACCTTTTTCTGCTTTTTATTATTTACTGTACATTAAATTTTACTTGTGATTTCTATAATAATTATTCTATAATATAACAATTAAAATATTTTACAGTTGTTGTCCATGATATTTATGTGATAATTTATAGCAAAAATAATGGTATTGCTGGCCAGTTGATAATCCTCTGTAACCTTGCCAAGGTCAGACATTTAAAGATAAGATTTAGTCTGGGTAGCTAGAGAAGAGATAAGAAATATACATTTTATAATCAACTATTGATTTCTTCATCCCCTGTTTAAGTGGCATGGAATCAAATTGACATTGAAAAGTGCTGGGATCACACTTTCATGCTTAAAGGTTCACTTGGATCATTCATTCTTATAACTCACATGGTAGTGGTTTGTGTGTCGTCAATAATTTCTGACAGTGCAATTCAAATATACAGTTCCATATTTACACATCATACCCCAACCATTATTATAACTAAATTGGTCTTTATTAATGTTTCTTCTAAATGTTTTTAATGTAAGCTTTTAACCTCAAATACAAGTTCTGATTTGATTTTGTAGTTGGACCCTTGAGTAAAGGTTTTGTCCTTCTTGATGGTCATTGAAACAGTCGTAAAAACAGCTTCAGTCCATTACTCTCCTCTATCAGAAATTGAGTTGTCGTTATGTCAGAAAATAGCTATAAGTAGCATTTTTCCTTTAAACCCATCTGTCTTTAAACTTATCACAGTTTCAGAATAGCATGACAATATATTTTGTACCCAACTCCAGTCATCAATTGTGACTTGATTGTAGATGCTATGCCATGAACAGCATATTTATAAAAGTCCCAACAAATGCTGAGACCATATTCACCACTTGCAACAGCACTCTGTGATCCCATTTTGTGAGTTTGTGTAGTCTAACATTTTTCAGCTGAGCTGTTGTTGCTCCCAGGCGTTTACACTTCACAAATACAGCATTTGCATGCCAGTTATAGCTGAGCAGGAATGTAACCAGTTGACTTGAAAGAAAGGTAATATCCTATTACTATGCTAACAGTCATCAAGCCTATGGGAATAATATGGTTGTATGCTTGATTTTAATATTACAATTTATAAAATTGTTGTGACCGTTTAGAAAATGCAAATGTGACCATAACTTAATGACTTTTGTGGCCCCTGCCTTGCACTTTTGTTAATTCTGTGATCCCTACCTTGCTTTGTCTTCACATACACTGATCATTTGGTTCTTGTCTCTGCTCTTGTAGGTGTAACTTCAGCTACTGTGGCTCCCTTGGCACCTACAGTGCCTGCTTTGACATCTGATACTAGGATTTTTTCACATGCCTATGTTCTCAGCTACATTATCTGAGGTCCCTGTGGCCTCTGCTTCACCCCCTTTGGGAGGGGTGAGAAACTACCCCAAGTGGAGGAGCAGAAGTATCTCAGGGACTTGTTCATGAGTGATGAGAAAAGGGCTCATGAGATTGATTGTAGGTTTGGTTCATTATCGGCACTAATACGGTTGCTGTCCCGGACTGTAGTACCGGATGGACAGAGATGCCTGGGCTTCCTTGCTTGCTCTGCTGCCACCACTAAGCTGAAATGGATAAGAAAATGAGTAAGAAATGATGATGAGGATAATGATGATGATAATGATATTTCAGTCTATAAATCTTTCAGGATTTAAACATTGTTGCTGTGTTCTGTGTGCCCTGTGTACTCAGTGGATGTCTTCCCACCTGAAACTAAATTGCATTACCTCATTGTCCTGCCCTTTTTCCTTGGTGTTTTATTCCTCTTACTTAGATTAAATCTAGTCTTCCTCTTTTCAGAGTTACATAGTTAGGATGGCATAAGTTCCAAATGATTTCGGATCTGATTGTTTAGTCTAAAGTCTTCAGAATTCATCAAACAAATCAAAGTGACTCTAACTGCAGTTGAACTAAAACTGATTGGAATCAGCATGGTTTGTCATGCTCACTGGAAAAAAGACAGCAATGTGTCAAATATGAGGAAAAATTACTTGAGCCACTATTCAGTGTGATCCTAAATATAAGAAATATTGTTTCCATGCCCAGCTTCCCATCCCTGAGACACAACCAAAGTCTGAACCAGCCAGAAGGCACTGATATGACTCGTCTCTGGGTTAAAATGGTGGTGGGCTAGCATCATAACTTTAAGATCACCTGGATGCCTATCTTCATAGTAATTTATGTGTCAGAATAAAGGAGAAGTAAACTGCTCATAAAAATGAAAGGATATTTCAAATGAATATTAAGAGATTAAAAAATAAGCATTTGATTTTTTTCATTTAATTTATTTTTGCTTTAATTAAAAAAAATCAAAGAAGTCAAATAAAGTTGTTTGATCACACAATTTGGATGGGAGTGCCACACATTGACTGTTCAGTAGGGCTTATGGTTACCCAAGACTCCCAAAACACAGCGATGGGGCATGGACGGGTTTAGATTGTCCAGCAGCTCTTGTAGGATCCTCGTCGCATTCATTTTGAAATATTCCCTTATTTTTGTGAGCAGTGTATTATCTGAATAAAAGTGTATCCTTATTCACAGACTAAATTCAAGAGTAAACCAGCCTAATAACACAAGCTATTTAAATTCATCAAGGCAATAAAAAGTCAGCTCACTGAAAACATGCTTTTGATTGCAAATGTATTACTGTGAAGCTTTAGAAGTCACTTGACTGACAGTCTTTCTTATTATAAATGCATCTTGCTATATCTGAAAAGCATCGGTTTTCATGGTTTAAAGATTAAGAATGCTTAATCTTAGGAAAACACTTAAATATCTGTTTAAACTATAACATAGATTAATTAGCACTGCAGATGAGAAATATCTTGATTTGTTTTTCTTATACATGCATAGTCACATGTTCTGCTTTGAAGGCAGTAATTTGAATTCTTGGGGAGCTCTTGTGCTGTCATTATGAGGAACAAGGCTGTAATCAACTACTAAGACAGGCTTTAATTACCAAACACCCCTTGTCCTACTCTGACTGCAATCGTCCCAAATTGCACACACTGTTGAAAGCCCACATACCCTCATACACCCCATACAACACCCTATTAATGTCATAGATGCTTGTCTGGTTCTCGTCTTCACATTATGACTTCCTGGTATACAACACCTGGATTTTTTTCCTCTCATACACCAGGTTCAATATGTCAGTGTAATTTATACACAGTAAAGACACACTTTGTTAGTACTTAATAGTGCAGTGAAGAGATGATTAATTCTGCATATGTGGTAGTTTTAAAATGTTTATCAGTCACATAGGTTTAAATGATGATGAATTCTTACATTCAGAACTGATGAAGCCATGTGGGCACGATGAAATGTCATAAAAGATCACAATACATTCATGCAGGCCTTACTAGTACTACCACTACTAGACAGTGCAGTGGTCTGCATTTAGACCAGTTTACATAGACCAAGATACAATTGATGAATACAATACTGCATATATTTTTAATCTTTCTCACAAGGACCATCTGTGAATTTAATCAGTGCTCATTAATGTAAAGTCAAGAGAATTAATATTTTCTCTAACCATGAACATATATGTTTCATCAACATGGACTTCTTCATTTTAAATCTAAATATTTGCATGAACTCAAGTCATGGATCATTTACATAAATTAATTAAAGTTACCACAGGAAAATTAATCCACTGATTTTCTGTTCAGCTTAATTCTGGTCAGTTGGGGAAAAGTCGGCAGCGCAGTGGCCCAGCAGTTGGTGCAGTCACCTCACAGGTCCACTGTTCCCAGCTTGATCCTCCTGTGTGAAGTTTACAAGTTCTCAATGTCCTTTATCTTAAGAAGTTAATTCATTGCAAGCCCAGTATGACCTTTAAACCACAGATCTCTAAAACTTCTACTTATGTCAGCTGGCTCTCACATTTGAAATGTGAACAAGTTTTGTGTATTTGTGTAACATAATTTTTATTATTTATTTTTATATATTGAATATTATTTTTCTGCTTAGCCACTTATTTCCCATTAACTTAATGGTTCCAGGGTCTGTCCATAGAGAGCACAGGGTGCAGGCTGTTACTGTAGTGCTATGGGGTAATCCCCTTATCAGTTCTCCCTCAGACACAGCCAAATGCGACTGAACGTAATATGTGATCCAATCAGAAGGCACTGCCAGATCTCAGACCTGGGTTCCTGCAGTGGTGGGCTAGCATGTTAGATCACTGTGCCAGTCAAACAACCTAAGAGAATTAAATATATTTTATTCTAGCAGCAGGTAAACCTGATCCTGGCAAATCTGAGCACAATGTAATACCAAATAAAACTTAATATGCATTAAAGTTAATTAGGAGAAACTGGGAAAATACAAAAATCTTTATCTTTCTTTTCATATAAGTTAGCGTAAACTAATACATTTGGACTCATTAAATTTAAATAATATCAACTATAGCATAAAAGCATTTGCTAAATGTGTAACGCAAGTCTTACTGTACAACACATGTAAGGTGACAATAGTTGTTCATTTTGCATACATTTTTACATGTTCAGTTGCTACATGGCTGTGAACTACTAAATATAAGGTTTTCAAAACCCAGCACTGCCACTGTTAGGCACTTGAACAATACCCTTAAACTTCAA
>JAVSBV010000001.1:9456651-9469851 GCA_033117975.1 Parotocinclus spilosoma
GTTTAAGAATATTTGGTGTCTTGCAGTAGTTAAGTTCATTTCTCCTTTGATGACACATGTTAAGAGGCTTTTTTTTTTTTTTTTTTTTTTTTTTCCCTCATGCCCTCCCTTAAATCTGCTTTCATGCATTGATTTTTCTGCTTGTCTAGGGTGCCTTATGAAACAAATCCTTTATAAGTTGTAAAATAAATGTGTGTGCGTGTCCAGAATTATGGGATTGCTTTGTTGACCTGCATACTAGAATAACTAGTTTAAACCCACTTCACATGACTTGACTGACTATTTATTACTTTGCCAAGTTTGCTTGTTTTATATATACAGGTGAGGCAAATTTGGTCCTCAGTTCTTTATCTACCTTTTCTTAAATGGCAACTTTTATTTGAAAAGCCAAACTACTTGCTTTAGGTAGCTGAGGTTAAGGTTAGGTGTAGCATTATCTGCAGTGATTATTCATTGTCACATTGACAATAAAGTCCCCAGAAGGATTGCAAGGTTTGTGTGTGTACACGTGTGCACATGTGCACTTTGTTAACAGAACGATGTAACTGAGGCCAGAGTCAATATTACTTAAATAGATAACCCTTGACAATTGAAAAAATTTAGTTGGTTGCTGCAAAAAAATTGGAGAATACCTCGGCTATGGCCATTAAAAAGAAGCACTGTCTGTCAGAGTGCAAGTCCCTTTGTGCACAAAGAAGAGTTTTAGCTTACCTCATTTGGGTGGAGGTGCCTTTTAATTTGAAAGGACAAATTAGAGCAAATAAAGTCCAACATGTGGAAAAACATGTTCCTTTTTTTTTAAAACACACTTACTCTATTTTCTCACCCAGATACACACAGAGACCTAAACAAGCACACTGTCAACGGCAGAATCACGTCAGGTCACTACGATCAACCCTGCAGTAGAAGCTATTATCTTGTTGTCACCTTTTCCCGCTGTTCCCCTGCCTGTCACTCTCAACTTGAGCTTAACAACTGCTGAGAAGCAAAAAATGTAAGAGAGAGAATAGGAGGTACAGTTAGAGAGAGAGAGAGAAAGAGGGGGTAAGACCGACAAAAAAAAATGTCGCTCTTAACTGATGTCTAAGTACAGGAAGGTAGCACTTAACATTCTGCAGACTGCTAAAGGAAAATGGTAAAGCGGCATGTGTAAAGAAGTGCTGCACAAATTATTAAAAGTCAAATACATTTTCATTTCTGTAATATTGCATATTCCATTCCTATAATACTCTAATATAAAACGTCCAATACTATGTAATTCCTTAAACTCCCTGCTTGTTTCATTTATAACATGTATAGTGGAGGAAATAATTATTTGATCCCTTGCTGATTTTGTAAGTTTGCCCACTTACAAAGATATGAACAGTGTATAATTTTAAGGATAGGTTTATTTTAACAGTAAGAGAAGAATCTAAAAGAAAATCCAGAAAATTACATTGTGTAAAATATATAAATGTATTTACATTTTGCAGAGAGAAAAACTTATTTAATCCCTTACCAAACATTAAGAGTTTTGGCTCTTCCAGACCAGTTAAATGCTCTTAATTAACTCATTACCTGCATTAAAGACAGCTGTCTTAAATTGTCACCTGTATAACAGACACCTGTCCACAGACTCAATCAGTCAGACTCTAATCTCTCCAACATGGGCAAGACCAAAGAGATTTCTAAGGATGTCAGGGACAAGATCATAGACTTGCACAAGGCTGGAATGGGCTACAAAACCATAAGAAACAGTGGGTGAGAAGGAGACTGTTGGTGCTGTTGTAAGAAAATAGAGGAAATGCAAAAAGACTGTTAATCATGCAAAATCTCACCTCGTGGGCTAGCCTTGATCATGAGGTGAGAAATCAGCCTAAAACTACACAGGGAGAACTTGTTCAGAACCCAGTCCCACCTGAGTGCAGTAACTCATTCCATCACTTAGTCAAAAGACGATGTGCCTCCAAGGACCTCCCACTGAGGACTGATTTTACAATGTATTTTGTTTTAAAATCTATTTTTTTTATTACTAACTTAATATTGATTTAAATTGTTTTACTTACTTAATTTTACTATTACTTTAATATCCTTTAAGTATTTACCTAATTAACATTTAGGCCACCCATGGATAATGGGTCCCTTTTTGAGTCTTGGTCTAGGGCTGATAAGGTAACTGATTGGCATGATGAACATTCAGGAGCAGCCAACAAAAACCCCAAATTAAAGACCTCTACTTCATTAAATCCTCCACTTTAAGACACTTACTTAATTATGCCGAATTGTTAGATAATTATGATCCAATAATATGCTGCATAATATGATGCAAGAGTGGCTGAACACTAATGGTTGGCTACATCCAAGAAATTGTCCAGTCCATGCCGAATTGGATCACGTGCTGTTAGGTACGTTTTGATAGTTTTTTAGTTGTTGTTGACCAGTCAGCGCAGTTCAGTTCATTAACCACTGATATTATAAAATTTTTATTTGAGCATTGCACATAAATGCAGTTTTCCATAATTAATACTGTATCAACGCAGTTTTGTCGGTGGATTTTGTCAGACTCCAGGTCCCAGGTCCCTCAGCATTTGCTTACAACACGAGTGGAAAGGCATGGTTGTATTGAGTTTAGGAGGGATCTTTGTCGCGCTCATTACTCCATATTGAATCTTATGCTTAGCTTGTCTCTCATGCTGGTTTTGAAGAATGTGAATGATATTTGACTTATTTTTGATCTCTCTATTCACTGTCTATGAGCTAAGATGGTTAGAACCACAAAATAGCCCACTCAAAGCGGCAAGCACACAGCGGAGAATCACATACTTACCTGAGCTTGCTGTAAAAGGCCACAGTGGGAGTTTGGGCCAATCGAAACAAACTGCGAGTGAGTGAGCAAGGCAGAGAGGGCAAGAGAGCTCAGTAGCAGATGGAGCTCCTAACGTGACTAATCTACATCTGCTTGTTGTTTGAGTGTCTTCAAGAAGAGCTTCTGACAGGAACACAATTCACCCCTATGGCTGGGCTCTGATTATGTTTGTTTGTGTACCACGCATTGCAGACAAGCTGTAAATTTGTGATTCACTGAGCCTTAAGCAGACATGATGTAAGTTTTGTATTATTCCTGTCTTTTCTTGAATGATGTGTTTCATTTTGCTTCATGCTGCCTTTCAGTAGTGATCTCGCAAATGCTTAGTATCTTTTCATGTCTTTATTCAGGTTTTGAATGATCATTATAATAATAAATGATCTAATTTGTAGATGTAAAGTCATATACTTTACTAGTGCCCAGTGGGTGGCAGCTGGAATTATGAACTTAAATAACTATAAATTAATCGTAGCTGAATTTAGATTAACTTATTTGGAAGTTTGCATGAGTTATGGCATACTTGGAAGTCATGGCATACTATTGGATATTGGAGTTAGTCGTACAAAAGCTTTGAGTCATGATCTGTTTTAATGTCTGTAACTCTTCATTCACTACCTTTCTTACTAAGAAATGGGTATTTGAAGAAAATTACTGCTGATGTGTTACAAAGAAAAGTAGACGTGGGGCGCTAAGAAACAACATTTTCTCAGAAATTGACACAACATATTATTTTTATATCAATAGCAGAGTTGGTAGAAAACTAAAACATTATACATGCGTAACACTCACTTGTAGGGTACAGACAAATACATGATAAACACAAACATCAAATGCTTATTTGAGACCACATTTTATTTCTTGAATCTAATTTTCACCTGTATCAGCTTGTTTGTGCTTGCAGGATTGAGAGTCCATGAAAATTATGACAGTGCATACAAAAGGTAAGGTTTCTAGAGAGATAAGTAAATTAATTGGCAGTCTGAAGTTCTTGAATTTCAGTGTTTATCATAAGTTAGGGTCTTTTTATTTAGACAATTAGAATAAAATCATTTGCATTCAAGAGGGTATGCTTGTTCAGGATGTTACTGTACCATTTTCTGCCATGCATTTAAGTGTTAATAGTAAAATACCTAAATACCTGACTGTTATGTGTCTAGAGTAGTGTGGACAGAATCATAGGTAATATCATAGACCAGAAAATGAAGGATAAATTAAAATTTTCAGTTACTTGTAAATTGGTAACAGTCTACTTAGTGAATTCTATCCTATTCTATGCCTCCTGGTATGAATTTAGACCAGTTTCCAGGAGCAAGTATGGGGACATAGTGATTACCCATCTGCTGAAAGACTAAAATGTAATATCATTAGGTCAGAGACTCCATAGCCAGGGAGGCGGCAGAATGGATTTATTGTCTCATTTTGTCTCATTAGAGTTCCATAATGAAGAACCCAGTTCACTACCTGAAGAATTCCACTATGTGATTGAAGACATCCTGTCTGGCCTTGCTTCGTCTGAACCTACAAATTCTCCAGGCTCACAGTCCGTCGACAGCAAGAGATTGCAATCTGATTCTTCATTTGCTGTACACAGAGGCCCAAGGGGCCTACTGCCAAAATGGCCATTATCAATTACTAAGCAGGTGTTGCGATTTATTGCTCCTTTATCACAATGCAGATTTGTGGCGCATTGGGCAATCCATTTTCAATTTGGTTTCTTGCCTGAGATAAATGAACAGATGTCCATTGATCCCCCCCCTCCTTTCTTCTGTTGCACGCCTTGTTTACACCTGACAGCCAGGACTTTATAGCCCAATGATGATTTGAATTAAAGTGCATTATAATTAGCCATTTTTTTAATTACTCTGACAATTGGCAGGGCTCACTAAGCCTCTAATTTTACATCTCTGCTGCTGCTGCCTTCTTCTTCTGTCATCAACCTTCATTGATGTAAGTGAGCTCAAATGCTCACACAGTGCTTGAGCAGAATCAGTAAGGCCCTTCATCACTGCCAAGAGCCACTTGTCAGTTTTCTCACTGCTTAGATCCAGGGCATTTTTTAAACACTCATTAAAAACCTCAATTCAGCTTTTTGTATTAGTTTTCACTTAGTTACCTGATCATCATAATCTCTTCATGTTATTGAAGAGATTCATCATTTTTTACCTTTTTTGCCCTTCTATATTGGTTACATAGTGTTATGCTTACTTTTAAAGTGGTTGAGAACTAAATCACATTTATTTATTCTAAAACTCTGTTGTGATGTTCTGTTTGTCAGATATTTTTAATCAGCATGTAGTCCTGGAGTACTTGTCATCCATTTTTGTGTATGGCTGCATTTGACAAGATCAAAAAGCTCAAAACAACAAGGTTTCCAGACCTTGCTTTCCAAATGGTTTGCAAACTATAAATATACAGGTCTATGACAAATTTTTTTCAAACCCAATAAAAGGATATAAATAAAAGGAATAAAAGGAGTCGATTGGCAAAGGGCAGTAGTGGCCCCACAAGCACACTGTTGTCAGGGTTTAATTGAGATCCTGAAACTGGTCTTTTTTTTATTTATTTTTTTAAATTTATTTATTTTTTATTGTGCAGCTTTTGTTGTCTCTGTAGCCTATGGGACATGATTTGTTTTTTGCAGTCTGTCTATGAGTTAATTAACATGAATTATTCTGGGACTCATTACCAATAATTATAAAACACCCAGATATATTTGGGCATTATTGAAATACGACTAAAATTAATATTATTTTTTCATGACAGTGATGCTTGAAAAATTGTGAACTATTACTGTATTTCTGTATATATGGTCATTAATAAAAATAAAAAAAATAAAAAACCCGGAGAATTATTATATTGCAGCAAACTTCCAGTTCTGTTACAGGCTACAGGTTTGATTACAGATGTGGTTTTATTAGATACTGGGCCTTGCCACAAGAGGGTGTAAAGTGCTTTTCTGTCTTGCTGTCTCTTAGAGGTGACTTTTGGGTGATTTACCTCTTGGTAAGAGAATGTTGACTGCTAGACATACCTCTATGATGCATTTGAGGACATTTACCAAAGTAACAGACTTTAAGAGAAGATGCATCATTAGGCTGAAAAAATCAAGATGATCTTTTTTGAAGAATAAGATTATGATTCTTACCTAAATGTAAGAAGGTGTTGAGAGCAGTGGTTCTTTGAGACACAGGCTCCAGGCGGCCCAGACCACCACCAGTAACGAGGATTATTTGATTTACGACAAGTATAAGCAGCTCTCACAGTTGTCCACCATCTAAATACAGGTGGCATGTATACTGCACATTCATGTCTCTCTCCCGACCATTTCCAGTCACTTAACAGAATGAAATTCAAAGTCACAGTGCCACAGATATGTAGTATTATGGTCCTCAAGAAATAAATCTGATCTGATCAAATTTAATCTGGTAGTGTTTTTCTAAGTATTGCATGAATATCTGATTGTTTTCGGTCATATTTATGATACAATATCGAAAATTCACAAATTTTGAAACCTCACCGCATCCTGTATTGTCCTTTCAATGACGCTTGCATAAGAATTAGCTTGTGTAGACTAATCCCTGGATAGGAAAAACTGGACCACTTAGAATGGTGAGAGGAGGAGACGGGAAGTGATGAATGTGAAGGAGGCACATTTGTGTTTATGAAATTCCTTTACACAGATATCATAGTTCATTGGGGTAGGTTATCTACAGCGAATTACCCTCAGCATTGCCCCGCTTTATGGAAAATTGACTCACTGCAGTTGCTGGTATAAGATGGATGCCAAAAACATGAAAAGGAAGAGGGAAAGAGGAGTTAAGCGGAGAGGTGACTTTGTGTCCTAGTTTACAGAAGGACAGGATGATGGATGGAGTTTGAACAAAGACTTAAAATCATGCACAGTTTACAGAGATGGGTGATCCCACAAAAAGAGGCCCTGAGTTCATTTGAAACCAAGGCTAATGCAGAGGTCACATGATATACTTTCTTTTTCCTGACCTGTTTTAGCAGGACCACAGTTTCAGTTACAAGTTTGAAATTCATGGGCCACACATTGGAGAATAGATCTCAAGCCAAGTTGTGCACACCTACAAATCCATGGCTTAGAGTATCAGGACAGAAAGTCAAACTTGAGGCAAGGCATTCAGTTTAAATGTGGTTAGAAAGTGCGACATGTTTGTGTATTTTGTTTTAGCAGTTGTACTAGATTAGAAGCCTGAAGGGATTAATTCTGGATCATTTAAAGCAAATTTCATAAAACCAGAGGAGGTGAGTGGAGGGTAAGAGGTCTAGGGAGGATGCCAATGATTATTACAGGGTTTAGAGCAAACCACAGAACCTTGCTGGGAATGGTTGGAGCATGTCATAGCTACTCACAGCTTGGGGTTGATGAGTACAATCTCAACAACTGGTGACAAGCTACTCCCTAAGCCTCTACTGTTTATGTAGCAGCAAACCTGGTCTGTTCCTACTTGCACGCTGCTGTGAAAGTGTGTCAAACTGATCAAACGAGCAAATACATTTTCTTTAGCCCCTGCGTGTCCCCAAAAATGTTTTTTCTCATGTTTGTGTTTTAGGAAATGACCCCAACACAGCACCAAATGGTGTCAGAGAACAATTATGTAAATGTACTTGCCTTGTTAAGGTGAATGTTTTTTGATATTCATCATCATTGCTGCACTCACACTTAAACTCAATAGTCACTTTATTAGGTACACCTTTTTTTGGGGTACATTTTTTTGGGGGGTAACCTTGTGTATAAATGTAACCTTGTTTGTCTCTAATGCTGAAATGGCCACCGATGCTGAAGCAATGGTAAATAACCCTAATAAACAAACAAACAAGATATTACAATAACAGTTTCCCTACATGCTTTGCCCCCCCCCCCCCTTTTGCTCTGCTCTCTTTCAGGACCTCCACATAATTTAGAGAGATTACGTAAGGTTTGTGTCTGCGATTCATTCATACCATCATAACACACACTGTATTCATGCTCTGTGTGACACAATGTGACACATTTACCATATTGCTCCACCTTGCAAACATATAAGTCAGATACAGCTGCTCATCTGTTGTTGCCCAGTTTGTATCAGTCATCCTCTAATGCTTCATCAGTGATCACAGGACACTACAGGATGCTGGTGCCTGAACATTTGTAGTAGGTAGACAATTTTCACTCCTGCAGTGACTGTGCGGTGTTTAAAACACTGTGTCTGATCCAGTCATATCAACACAGAACACTCTAACTTACTGGTGCTGTGAGGGCCTTGCCCATAATAGAGAAAAGTAAAGCATGTAGAGAGACAGATGGACTACACAGTTAATTCTATAACTATAAAGTGCTTCTATATGGTGAAACTAATCAAATAGACCTTGATTGTAGAAACAAGGTGGTCAAATTGTTATTATTTGGATGTTTTTTTGTGACATAGATTCAAGAAAGTGTTGGAAACATTTGTTAGAGATTTTGGTTTAATTGATATTTTAACTTGTACTGTGAACACATTACTACACTTTAAACTCATTGTCATGCACAGTAAACCAATTTAAGATGAGATGAGCTTTGTGACATGGTATTTTGCTGAAAGTAGCCATAAGAACATGGGTACACTGTTCGTAAAGGGATGGACATGGTCAGCAAAAAAATAGGCAAGTAGGCTGTGGTGTTTAGACAATGCTCAAATGGTATTAAAGGGTCCAAAGGGTGCCAAGAAAATATTCCTCACACCATTACACCATCAGCAGCAGCAGCCTCAATCATTGATACAAGGAAAGCCATTCTTTTATCTTGATGATTGAACATTTTACATTTACAGCATTAAGCAGACGTGCTTAATCAGAGGACTTGCATACACTTACAGGGTGGGTCAAAAGTCAAAGGACACCCTTTTACAGTATTTCAGAAACAAAAGAAAAAATGACATAACTAAATACCGCCACAAATAATGGGTAAGGGGGCATATCTTTTAGGCTGGAACATGCCATCTTGATAGCTGCCATATTGGATCAAGGTCAAGTTTTTTCCTTGGGAAGGTGGTCATAAGGCATGTCAAAGAAGACCAGAAGTTTCTCAGATATCGATTGCTGCAAATATTTGCAGTTTTGCAATATTTTGTGCTCCAAATGTTATCAACACAGAAAGCTTTTATTGTTTATCACAGCTAACTGAAAATGGAATTGATGAATCTGATATCCAGGGATGGATGCCATATCATAAGTGCAGACTTCAACAACCGACACCCAGAATGACCAATTCCACACAGCACTGTTGCATCCCTCATAGCCAAATTCAGAGAACTTGGACTGTGGACAACAGGGGATATAGTGGTCATCAAAAGACTGCTACATACCAATAATGGTTTTGGCAACCTTTGCAAAAATTCCACGACACAGCACATGACCTGTGTCTTTTAACTCTTCTCGTGTCTTGTGACTTTTGATGATCAACAAAACACACAGGTTTTAAATTTGCACCTAATCGGTGAATTGTTTGTTCTCTCATGCTGCTGGCATAGAAGGACATTTGATTTAAAGGTGAATGTTCGGAACACTGTTGTTTATGCCAAAACCTAACCTCACCATCCAAATGTCACAGCACAAAATCTTGTCGCTACAATGTGTTCTTATACTTTTACCCAACATGAGGTTTGGTTTGTAATAGCACACTCTGACCTTTATGTTGTAATCTGATGCCCAACAACTACTGTTTAACTCAAACTATGCATCGTGAGTTGTTGGCATCCCATTCCAGATTTGTGAATGTGTATGCTTCACGCAGCTGTGATTATATGTATCTCTCCCAAAACAGTTTGCGATGTTTGTGAAGCTTTGGCTATGTGTTTGTCATAATAGACTGCAGAATCTAACAGTGTAACAGCTTTTCATTGTAATTTTTTATTAGTGTTTAAGTACCTGGTTTATTTGAGTTGTATTTTGTGTAATATATCATGGAAGTTTAAAGCATTGTCTTGGTGTCTCTGTGCTCCACTATTTAGCATATATTAAATCCATGTTTGTAAAGCTGGCTGCTATTAACGGATGTTGTAGGGCACAAATGTTCAGTGCAGGCCTGTGTGACACCCCGAAATCAGATTGACTTTGAGCTTAAGGGGGAGGTGAGGGAAGATAAATAGGACCCATGAGAGGGAGCATGTAGGGTTATTTCAGATCGTATCTCCATGTATTTCACTCTTAATGCTTCTGTGTTCTTTATTGACTACTCCACTTGGACTACCTATGGCCCCTTATTCACCTAACTGCTGTCAGTGACTTTATTCATACCAGTGTTGCACAACAAAATAAATAAAGCATTTCTCAGTTTAAATAACAGGGGTGAAATAAAAGAAGTTTAGATTGGTGCCTAATGAAGTCATTAGGCACTACTTATTGGATAATAGCTTAATTGAGTCCATCTGGAGGAGGTTGCAGTGGGGAGGTGGCTACAGTCTGAAGTCACATGCAGGGCAATTTGTCATTCTGTATACCATGTCTGGTGTGTTATGGCAATGCAAATGTAGATGGGCTTCTGGCAGCTGCCAAATAATTTTCTTTGTTGTTCATTTTCTACTAGGTTTCCTTCTAACTAGTGGGCATGGGTGCCTATACCAAGAAATTTAGAATTTCATAATAAATAGGAAGCTTTACAAACTGGGCACAAATAATCAAAGTGGAATAGTGCCTCTGTGTTTTTCACTAGTGAGAGGCCTGTGTCTTATTATGTAACAGAAATACAACATTTTTATTTTGATACATTATCAAGCAAGTTTTCCATCCAGGATTAAGCACTATGTTCTGGGTCACAAGTGCGTTCCGTCTTATATTGCATGCTCAGGCAGTGTGTGACAATTATACAAGACTAGCCATAGTCACTAACCAACTAGTGAAACATATATTTAATTATACAGTCAAGGAACTCCAGAGTAACTACTGTGTTAATGTGATCTGTGCGATGTACAAGTGTTTGACACACTGATTTCTTACCACAATTCAACAACATGCATTAGGTTAACTGGTTACTCTAAACTGAAACAGTTTAAATGTGTCTCTGTCACAAATAGCCTTTGATACTGATGCGATGTAAAATAAACACATATAACCATTGAAGTAGATGTTGGTAGCAGTTTGGACTACATCAAATGCTTAGACGGGTATTGCACCAAACAAATTACCAAAAATGGCTTTTACTTTTAGCCTACACTTGCGATGCTGAAAGTGGCATAATAGACAGTGCCATGACAGAAATAAATTTAAAATAGACTTGAGATACCAAATGTAGATGTAACACATTTACCAAATGTGAAAATCGGAAACTAATCTGAAAATAAGCCATCGGCCAAGTGTTTGGCTAATCGGTATCATATAACCAATTCTATGCCAGTCATATATAACTTGTGGAGCGCATGATGGTGACAGTAGCACAAACACAGAAACACATGAAGAGCACATACTAACTTTAACTTATAAATTTAACTGTAAACATGGCTCGCCACTCATGTATATCTTTGAGACCGGTGCTGATGCATGTCAATGATAAGAAATTGTTAAATTTTGTGTTTTCAGTGCTACTTAATACATAGTTTTATACATACTTAATACATATAAATGCAGCACTTGTTTTTGCTCCCTATTTTGCTCCCTGCAGTCAAAGATATAAGACTTTTTGTATGTACACAAAAGACCCCTTTCTCTAAATATTGTTCACAAGTTTGTACAAATCTGTGTTAGTGAGCACTTCTTCTTTGCGAAGATAATCCATCCACCTCACAGGTGTGGCATATGAAGATGCTGATTAGACGTCAGGATTATTGCACAGGTGTACCTTATTCTGGCTGTTCTAAAATGTGCAGTTTTATCACACAGAACAATGTCACAAGTTTTGAGGGAGCATGCAATTGGCATACACTGGCATCACCCTTAATTTCTTCACAAACTGTCAAAAACTGATTCAGTGAAGCTCAGCCTTATCAGTTTGTAAAAAAGAGAAACAAGTCATTTAAGAACATTTGTGTACATAGAAAGTACTAGATCTGTGATCTGTGAACCTAAAATGTTATATTTTTGTTCAGTATAAAACTCAATGGATCTAATAGGACACTTAACAAAAATGTTTCTGTATGCTCTCATTTATAATTCTTAGACCATAAGAAAATCAGACAGAGCCACATGTACCAAAATTATTGCCACTCCTACATCTTATTACTTAAAAACATGATTGGTCTCTTCTCATAAGGTTGGAAGATTCCAGGCAGGGAATTTGAGACAGGAATCACTCTCCAGGTTGTCCAGAGTCTTGGGTCATCTTTTGTGCACTCTCCTCATTTGCACACTCCAACAGGTTTTCCATGGGATTAGATTAGGGGACTGAGGTGGCCGTGGCAGGTGCTTAGTTTTGTGTTCAGTAAACCATTGGTGTTGATTTGGATATTTTTTTATCATTGTCCTGCTGAACGATCCAGCTATGAACAGTTTTTAGCTTATTTACGTAGGCAGGCAGATTGTGGTTTAAAATATATTGGTATTATGCATAGATTTTCCTTACCTTAACAAGTTTTCCAGGGCCATTTTAATAAAAACATATTAGACTTATATGCTACCCATTCAGCTGGGTTGTTACAAGGTTGCTAGATCAAATACTCCTGATTTAAGGCATAGAATTCCTGATAAGTGTGTTCATACTATTATAATACTACGTCAATTAAATAACCATTTCACATTGTTAACTATGTGCATGCCATTATCCTGTTATTATGGGGCATGCCATAGTGCTGTTACAAAAATATGCATTGGCAGTATGGCAATTACATGGCTATCTGACAGGCTTCATTAGCTTAGTTAGATTACACTCAATGCGTTACTTCAGCGAGCTCACCCTGTATTGTTTAAATGAATTTCTAAGTGATGGCAAGATGTTTTTAATTTACGTAAAAATAAGAACAAACAATAATGGTAATGCTTTTAAATTGTGTGGCAGACAAATTAATCATGTGCCTGAATTTGTGGATTCAAGTCAGTTTTAAAGGAATATTGATATTGGTTCAATGCAAAAAGTCCAGCCATGCATGTTTACCTTATCCACTGGATGGCCAGCCATCTGAACGCAGATGTGCTCTGATTAAGAGGGTGCCGAAGTTGACAGAACTGCATTAGTGTGATGTATGTGTTGTTAGCCAGCGAGCTGCTAATTCCAAATTTAGCCCCTGATTCGCACATGTGGTCACATTTGAGTGAGAAGCAAGATGAGCCCATTCCACTGTTTGTGATGGCTTTGAAGTGTCTTTCATATATAAAAATATATATATATATTTATATATACATATATATATATATATATATATATATATATATAAATAATCATT
>JAVSBV010000001.1:9496171-9515290 GCA_033117975.1 Parotocinclus spilosoma
GTGGTCGTGTCGCTGATTTTGGTACTGCAAACCCTGCACGTTGCTGTTCGCTTTTTGTTCTTCTCATCGACTACATACCCCTTAAATCCAAATTAGACTATTTTAGGAGCAGCCGCATCCATGATAGCGGCAATCATCAACTCTGCTAGTCTGCAGTGTTCTAATGGGTTGCCAGGTTTACGCGCATTGCAAAACAAAATCACCCAATCATCAAAAAAAATTATAAAAATAATAAAGTAAAACACACACACACATATATATATTGACTTGACTATATATGTTTTACTTTATTAAAATTACCCAGACCATCTTCACAGTGCATTCTGGTACTATCACTTCCCCAGGTAAATGCTTTAGATCATTCAGCCTTCTTCCATTCCTTTAAATGTCCAGCTCTGCCTATCTATTGTCCATTGTAGACACTTCTTCAGGTGGATAGAGTTTAGCATGGTTAGCTTTCTGTTCAGTCTGTAGATGCACATACTCATTGTAATAGAATCCTCCTGTAACTAGGAGAGCACAGATATGTAACTTGTGTCACAGTAGCCCTTCTGTTTGTTTTGTGGTACTTTGTGGGTACCCAGCACTGTTTTACCAGTTCATGAGTTGACCCTCCTCAATCCACTGTTGTTAGATACTCTCCACTGCTAACCTGGAGTACCTTACAAACCTTTCATTTAGGATATACTAGCCACATGTTCATAACAAAATGAGCTTTGTCAAACTTTCTCAGTTCTTAAGTATGCCATGACTTTACTGCATTCACAGTGTTATTTGATCTACAAGTGGTTGTAATGTTTGAACTAATCTATTTATAATCGGCCAAGATGGGTGAATTGTGGCCATAAAGTGATAAAGTGTGTGTATAGACAAACCCTGACTGACAAGCTTATAGGACAACTATAGGTTGCAATGGCTGTTCACTGAGCTCTGGTAGCTACTTGAGTAAATTCTAATCCTGAAACTGGAGAAAGGTACATAGCTTGTGCTACTGTGTGACTCCATTTTGGAGAACACGTTGTGTAGCGATAGTGGCAGAAAGGAGGGGTTATTTTTTCCCTGTGCTTGTGCCATGGATTTGTGCATATGGGTAAAGCTTTGCAGATAAGACTGGCATTTACCTCTCTGGTTGGGATAGATAACATCCTGGTTCATTACTCCAGCTTGGCTGGCTTCATTGCTTTCAGCTGAACCTTTGTAAGAAACTGCAGCAGAACCTGTGTTTGGCTTGTTTGAAAGGAAGGATAAGACTAATTCTCTGTTCAAGTGGTGTTATTTATAGAAATGATAATCCATGTTACTTGAAGTGCAAGCTGTATGATTTCAAGTGAAAAAGTTCCAAAAATCAAGTGCAGTCTAGTGTTACATATTTCTCTCCATCAGTTATATCAAGTTGTAAAAGTTTACATTCCCAGTCATCGTGTTGTCTATGTACCAAGTCATGTTTTAAGTCTATCTTAGTATATTATCTTAAAAGGCCATTCCCAAATTGTTCAGGCCTAGGGCAACAATGAAAAAGAGAAACATCCTAAAAGTTGTAAGGAAGAAATATTAGGAATACAAAGACTCAAAAAGGCACTCATCCTCCTTGGGTGGCATAGATGTTAACTGAAATAGTTGCATTTGTATTAATCATAGAATTAAGTAAATAATTATAGTAAAAAAATTAATAAATAATGTAAAAGATATGCATATAGGCCTGTGCACATTCACACATACTATGTCTAAACATGACAGTATGAAACTGTTATAATATTTAGTCTAAAATAAATTTGGCTGTATGAACAAAAATAAGACACATTCATTGGATTATTGTTATAGAACATACAATGTCTAGACTATTATGGTTGATTCTTTTTAAAGATATATGTATATCTACATATACAAAAACCCCCACAAAAATTAACACACAAATTAAATTATACAAATTATTCTTTTGGGATCATGTATCCCATGGTAGTATATGGTCTGCACATATATTGTACAATTACATCCTAACCTCCTTAGAAGCCTTTTAATAATAACATGAATGAATACTGTGATATAGTTGTCTTGCATGCTTAGATTGATAGGTTAAATGTGTGTTACAGTGTGACATGTGTCTGTCCTGCTTGTGCTGAGTATATTTATTGTGTTCGACTCCTGCATTCCATCTGATCCTGCCATTAAAACACCAACACAAGCAGATAAATAATGACTTCATGCCAATTATCTCGACAGAGAGGCGGTTAATATTTACTCAGCTCTTGTGACTGTTACCTCTGATAAACAAAATGTTTGCTCAGTGCCTGCACAATCTCTCTCTCTCTCTCTCTCTCTCTCTCTCCCTGAATCACAGCCACCTTGCGCTCAAACTCACTCAGTAAATTAGTGTCCTTCTATCTGAACATCTTCAGTAACGAGCATATGCTTTAGTAGCGTGGGTTAACCCAGGTGAGAAAACATGAAGCAGAAGTTGCTAACTTCGTGTTAACAATTACTTCATGCATGATTGTGAATCCCATTAGACCAAACTGAACACATTTTAACCTTGTTAGCCATGCCAGGCTAAGTGCTGCACCCAGAATACTCATTAAGAAATTAAAAAGAAGGATCCTGGCTCCCAGGCACAATTGAAATGTTGATCACGTATGGTATCTTGAGTAGTGTCAAGGTTTATCATCAAAATATAATACTCATTTTGTTTATGAATTTGTTTATTTATTTATTTCCTTATTTTTGGAGCTACTTTGCATTGCTCTGTCAAAACATGTGGTTAAACCAGGCTTATCTGTGTGAAGGTTGATGAGGAGCAGCTCTGTGTTAGGAGTTCGAC
This sequence comes from Parotocinclus spilosoma, assembly GCA_033117975.1. Lineage (NCBI taxonomy): Eukaryota > Metazoa > Chordata > Actinopteri > Siluriformes > Loricariidae > Parotocinclus > Parotocinclus spilosoma. The sequence goes on from JAVSBV010000001.1 coordinate 9,498,987, forward strand.
ACCGTGCAGGCCTTGTCTGCTTTATCAGCCTGTGTATACTCAGTTGAGAAACCATGAGCACCGCCTGCATGCTGGGAAACACTGATAGCATTTCTGTCTTTCGAGCGGCATTTCCAGGATGCTTAATTACTTTTTTTCTGCTATTCTAAACACACCAGTTTGTTACAGAATTTCTTCGGTCTGTGTGTTTGATGATAGGAATGATATGAAAATGATCAGGTTAAGCTACAGCTATATCCATATGTTAAGAGAGAAAACAGACGAATAAGGGGATTTAAGATCAATAAAACATACAGAGAGTGAAATAAAGGGTGTGTAGAGGTGGATTTATTAATTTATATTTATTTATTCATTTATTTAATTATAAGTTACATAAATACATCTCATATTGAGAGACATAGTACAAGGAGGTTAATAAAGAAATGGGAAAAAAGGAGGAATTAATTAAAAAAGTAAACGAAGTAAAGAGAAGTACTGAGCCATAAATAAAATACAAATATATAAAAACAGCAGTAGCGGAATTAATGAAAGCAAAAAAACAGGAAAATGTATGTACGAGAGTGATGAATAAGAAAAAGAAAGGAAGTGCAGAATCTAAGGAAAGCAACAAACAAATGAATGTATTCAGAAGAATATAATTATTTGTAATTAATACAAATAATTGTATAAGTAAAAAAATTATCTAGGGAAGAATGAAAGAAAAATAAATTATCTGAAGAGAGATGAATGAAATAAGAAGAAATTACGTATAGAAGGGTGAACAAAGCAAACAAAAAACAGGAAGAAAAGTAGGTGTTTTTCCTACAACCCCAAATGAGAAAAAAGGGACAGTATGGAAAATGCATAAAAACAGTATTTCTTATGTTTTCTTTGACTTTTATTTTATATTATTTTAACATTCAAAAAAAAGTTGGGACAGAGGCAATTTAGAGCTAGTAATAAATAAAACCAAAACTAAAACAACAAAATATTAAAATTCCCAACCGGGGATCTCATAGCTGTAAGGTGACTGCAATAACTACATATGCAACCCAAAATGTATGTGAAGTGAAATTAAGAAAGTGTCACTGATAACGTTACACACATACACACTTTGGCAACACAATGAACTTTTCACCCAAGTCCAAAGCCTGACCAGGTAGACATAGTGTCTGTTATTTGTGTTGGTGTATCACAGCAGTATGTGATTGAATAAGCCAGATCACTGTAGCTTCGGTGTGTGCATGGTTTAGCATGTGTTGCTATGCCCTGTCACAGAGGGCAGCAAGGTGAAGTAGAATGCAAATGAAAATAGTTTGGGGGAAGACAATGTTCCCCATCCCTGCACACAGTCCTTTACCAGCTCTGCTCCCCTGAGGTTTTGCATCCTGGTAATGCGTCCTGTCCACACGCTGTCTAATTTACACACTCATGACCAGTGTAACTTGCCCCACAGACATGGATAACTCGACTGACATCATCTAGCATGTACACACCAGGACACTGACATTGCCCATTCTTTTCTAATTTAATTATGCATAGTTATCAATTTAGTGGAATATATTTTAAAGACATATGTGCAACATCACACCCTGCTGTGCATGGGGATTATCAGATTGATCAGAGTGCTAAGTGTGATAATGCTTGTCTACCATCAAAAGCACCTAAAGTGGGCACTCAAGTGTCCAAACTGGAGTTCAGGGAAACTTCAGAAGATGACTGTCCCAAGGTTTGACTGGGATAGCTGTCTAGCAGTTGGATCAGATAAAATCCACAGCTGTTACCAGAAAAACGGGGCCGGGCCAGCAGTAAAAAATTATGGCAGAGCGCATTTTCACTTACTGTTATGTAGTTGCAAATCTTCCAGTGGGGCTGTTTGTTAGCAGAAATTAAATTATACAAATTTCCTTGTTCGCTGTGATAATACCATTCTGCTCATTGCCACACCTGGGTAAAATATGCAAATGTACATTCTCTGCATAATGACTAACAATCAGTAATGAGTGTTGTGGTCTGCTGAGCGAACTCTGATTTTTTGGGAAACGATGTGCATTAGGGCCAAGGAAGAACAGGATCACCCTACTTGCCCAAGCAAAGTTTAGCATTATACTGCATTATAAACTTCAACCATGAAGCATCTTGTATGGACAAAATGTCCAGAATGGAGAAAAAAGTTGCCTTCAAAATTACAACAATGAATTCCCTCAGTTTCTCAGATGTAATAAAAGTGCCAACATTCTTGGAACTTTTGGTAAGCTGAAATTTTAAATTAACATACATTAATAAAAAGCAGTAAATAAGATAAAATAAGACTAGATAGATCCTGATATCAGTAGGAAGGAAGGAACTGTCAATTATGTTTCTGCTCAGTGCTGCAGTGGGTGGGAGGGGTTCTCCATAATGCATGACAGCTTGGCCCTCATCCTTCTCTCCCCAACCACCTCCACTGAATCAAGTGCACAGCCCAACACAGAACTAGTCTTCTTGATCAGCTTGTTGACAGTCTTATGAACTTGGCGTTTCTTAGAACAGATGGACTATAACAGCAGATGACCAGTTTGAGTGTCATTGCTATCTAAGAGAAGCAGAAAGGCGAGGCTATAGTGAAAAAAAAACAGCACAAAACTGAATCATAATGCAGTGTGAAAACATCTCCTGGTTAATTACATCCAGATTTTCAAGGCACACATGGGTCCTCTTGTAGTTGTGTATATTTTTTTATTAAAATTCAATCAAACATCTTTTCTCATTGAAACTCCTAGCGTCTCCTGCATTGTACATATTTAGCTACTTTAATTTATGGTGTGATCTTTCGAATCTGGAAGGAGCTGATCAGGAGTTGCTTATTTTCTCACTCCCAGGTCTCTCCAGCTTAGCAGAAATGGAGATGAATGACCTCCTCTGGTCAGCACACTAAGTAATATAGAACATGATGAATCACTGATTTCAGTGACAGCAAAATTGGAATCACTGGCTTCAGCAGCCAAAACTAAGAACCTCCCAATTTACCCTATGCTCCTCTCCTACTGGTGTGAACTCATTTGTTAAAATGGCACATTTCATTGCCACACTGGGTTTTCCCCTTTGGCCTCATGTTCAGATTAATGAAGGTACATGGGAAGGGGAATGTGAACCTTGTTAAGACATGACCCAGCTGTGTTTATCACGAGCCTTTGCTTCAGAATAACTCTGAACCCAGTACATTATCACAGCACTGTATGGTCTCTACTGTTTTTAACCTCACACTCACTATGTCACCATTCCAGAAATTGAATGTCTCATCAATTTTCAGGAGATATTACAATAAGAAAAAACAATAAGTAAAAAGTCAATTTGCATATTAGCAGCACGTACCGCCTTTGTCTCTGGATATGCATGATACTCATGAACACTGCAAGATCTGTCTGTATCTGCATTACCATAGATTTTAAGTACTGTATTACTGAAACAGTAAAATTGTGATTTTTGGAAAAATACCAAGTTTTACTAGAATCAAACCTCACATTTTACCTGTTTATGTATTTAGCAAATTACAGATATCCCCTGAGTTCCAGATGCCAAGATGAAAATTGCCCCCACTTGTGCACTACATCATTACTGTGAAATTGAATGGCTGCCTATGAAACACTGCACAATGATTATGGACCCAATATCACAGGATGATGATCATTACTCATTGGCAGTCATTATGCAGAGAATGTACATTTGCATATTTTACCCAGGTGTGGCAATGAGCGGAATGGTATTATCACAGCAAACAAGGAAATTTGTGTAATTTAATTTCTGCTAACAAACAGCCCCACTGGAAAATTTGCAACTATAAAACAGTAAGTGGAAATGTGCTCTGCCATAATTTTTATATTGCTGGCCCAGTCCCCTTTTTCTGGTAACAGCTGTGAATTTTATCTCATCCAATTGGTAGACAACTTTTAGTTTCACCTAAATGGATCTTTAGCATGGTTTAAGGTCTAAGTCTAAAGTCTAAGGGCGTATCTCAAACTTAGTCATCTGTTTGGGCATACCAAACTTAAAAGGAATCAAAAAATATGCTACCACTCTTTCAAAAGCATTGCGCTGTATTTGACATTTGAACAGTTCATGGACTGTACATGCTATTAATTATTAATTCAATAATTTATTAATCTAATGATTAATACATTTGTTTATTGTTTCCACAGTTAGGTGTTTTATATTCTTTAAAAAGGAAGAATCCCCCCCTCTCTGCTGATAAATTACTCCAGTGAAATAAGTTTTGGTAATTTAAATGCAGGCCCTTTTATCGAAGGTGAGTTTTACCTCTACAAGGTAAGACTCTGCCCTGGCAAAGGGCACTAACCAGGTCAGGGCTGCTATAGTTATTTTATAGTTTTACTTTCAGTTATTGGGTTTAAAGCTACTGAGAAATTACATAGAGAAATGCTGCTCCAGTATGTTATAGTGGTATGAATTTCCTTACATCCCTAGGTTATGATATATTGACTAATTCACATAAAATAGAGTGAGACACCTCGAGTGTAAATAAGAAAAGGTAAAATGATAGATGGAATAAGACAGAAAGTAAAAAAATAAGTGAAAATGGTGCAGACAATAGGAATGGTACTGTAAAATGGAGTACAACAGCATATGTATTTGAGTGAATGAGACAGAGAAGAGTGAGTGAAAGGGTGATCTGTGCATTTTTGTGACTGAGAGTGAGATGTTTATATATTCTTTTGAGAGTAATACAGTGAGTAAGGGTGTGAGGCAGTGAATGAGAGTGAGAAAGTGGGTGTTTCTGCAAATAAGATGAATACAATGAGTGAATTGAAAGCAGTGAATGACAGTAAGAAACATTGACTGCAATACTGTGAGTAAGAGTGGGACACTGAGTAAAAATCAGTGATTACGTATTACTATGAATGTGACAGTACATCTGTGAAATGTAGAAGACCATGTCTTCCTCTGATCAGTTCTGTGATGGAGTGGCTTACACTCCTAATTCCTCCATTAGCTCATACTTATATTTAGGTCAATTTTAGGTCAGTTTACTCACCGAAAAACCCAAATGGGATAAAACAAAGAAAGCCAATAATAAGACGGTAATATTACTGTACCACAGAGCTCTGGTGCTTTATTTAAAAAATGTAGATGATTGAATATGATTTGGAAAGACAGACACCTGTTTGTGGTCTCACAGCTAACAATGCGTATCAAAGCCAAATCTAAACTATTAGGTAGTTCAGAGACAGAACTGTGTGGAGGTACTCTTTTAGACAACACAGCCAAGACAACACAGGAGTATTAGGGATAACCATGTGAGTGTCTGATTGGTCTTGTCAAAACCCTGACTTGAATCTAACCAAACATCTCTACAGAGACCTGAAAATAACTGTTCACTCTTTCACTTTGTCATTGTAAGGCTTTCTGCGAAGAATATACAGTATGTGTATAATATAATATAATATATTATATAGCATAAGAGATGTTACACCGTGCAAGTGACTGAATATACAGTTCTGAGTTTTCAGTTGTAAGTGTTTCTGCTAAATGTAATACGCTAATAAAGTTTTAGTCAGTTATGTAAGGTCATGGGACACATTGGTTAAAGCACTGGATTGTGGACCAGAGCATCCAGGCTTCAAGTCCACTGCTGTGTCTTTAAGCAAAGCCATTAAACCTCAATTGCTTGGATTATGTTAAATGTTAAATTTGTTTTCATGTTTTATCCAAAATTCAAATTCACGACAGATCTGTAGTGTATACAACCTGACCTGGCAATTCATTGTCTCAGTGTATCAACATCAAATACATCTTTAATTGACTTTAAATCACATGTAGTACAGTTTGTAGAATTGGAAATTGGATATTATGAACTGTCAGTTCACATTTCTGATGAATTTTGCTGTGGGAGTTAAAAAGCAATGTAGAGTTGTGTGTGTGTGTGTGTGTGAGAGAGAGAGAGAGAGTAAAAAGGAAGGGGCAAACAACCATTTCAAGTATTTATCTGTATCACACATACACACACTGTTGCCATTTTTTCATAAGTTAGGGTTTGACGTCTGTTCTGTTAAAACAAAATTATTTTGATACTCTGTATACTTTCACACGATTAACATTTTTAAATAGCAGTATTCTCTTTATTATAAAGTATTAGTTTTGGCTCTTGCACCCAGAAAACATAGGCATAGGTGTGAGCATGCACTGTGCAGTATACATGTCCATCGCAACGCAGGGCAGGGTTGTTACAGTGCCAAGGAAGATCCATTTGCTGGTTTCACCTCCCTCAGACAGACCGTTGTGTCCAAAGCACCATATATTATCAGTTCATTTAATCATGTTTAGATTTTTATATCTGTTTAAACCAATTTAGGTTTGGTGGAAGCTGTGGCCTACTTGACAACACAGGGCACAAGGCTAGGATATCCCAGGTACATGCAGATAAAGATGCATACAGCGGAATACTAGAGATGCCAGTTGACGCAATGCATGTCTTTGTTATATGGGAAGTAAGAGGAGTAATTTGAGGAAGGCCATGCAGACACTGGGAGAATATGTAAACTCCACACACATGGTGCTAGTTCCAGAAAACAAACAGTGGATTTGCATCTGCAAGGCAACAGTAGCTAAGCACTGCAGCACCATGCCACCCAGTGACCTCATTTTAATATTGTGTCATTAAATTGGTCTAATCTAGGTTGGAACTAAAACTTCATTTGTAGGGGCTTTTACATATACATTTGTACAATTAGATTTGTTCCTCATCTTGTATTAAATGTGAAATGCAAATTATGATTTATGAAGTCTAAATCAGCCCATTCTTTGTGATTCTCTGCAAGATTCCACTACCAAGGTTAGCTTATATAAGATCTCATGAGGGTTTTGGCGAACAGCAGTGTGACCTCACCGCACCCACACACTCTCAATACACAAAGAATTGTTTTAACACATTTTTTTATTATAGCATTGCTAGAGTATTTTGACAGACATTTTTTCTTCATAATCATGAATACTTTAAACTTTATTTATATATCATTCTTGCTCTGTGTCACTAAAGTCTATTTGCCTTTTTTTGACCAACCCTCCTTAGGGCAATGCAAAGGAGACCTTGTTAATAAACTGGGTTTCATCTTTCTTTCTGTATGTTTTCCCTCACTCTCCTTGCCTGCTTTTTATTTTCTGTAGTCAGACAGCTATTCTAGGTGGGTCCCAGGCGAGTGGCAACTGAAGCTTATGACTAGCCATGACTGCAAACATCACAGCGCAACCAAAGCATGGCAAAATGACAGATCGTCCTTTCAATATGTACTGACAAACAAATTAGTGAGGAGATGTTGTGCTCTGCATAACAGATGTGGCTGGGCACCAGGCTACAGAACCAGTGATGGGCAAAAAAAAATATTCCAGTGCCCCATCTGGGCCAGAGCAGAACCAGCAGATCGGCAATTTCAGTCTTAATACACTTGAGTGAACCGACTGGACTGATTAGACTGTCATAATGGAAGAGATATAAAAATTAAAGTATCAATATACTATTTCTGTTCACTTCTCACCAAGTAACCAATGTTAACCTAGACACAGTTCCCTTCTTATAAACATAGGATTCTCTGTCAGTCCTTATTAAATGTGTATTATGGATTCTGCTCATAAAACAAACATATCACACCATTATTATACAGAGAATATGCAGGGCCTTACCAAGAATTAAAATTCTTTATTTTGCTGTCTCTCAATATCTAAAACATGCTGACAACATAACTTTATTGTTCGTAAACTGTGTACGCTGCATATACACTACTCACAAAAATTAGGGGATATTTCATTATGGGATATCTCATTTTGAAATGTACCCTAATTTTTTGAGCAGTATATATGCTGTTAATTTTACATTTTTAAATTTTATTTATTAAACTTCTTCCCACAAGGTAATGGGGATGATAATTTCGAGTGTAGTGTACAGAAGTCAAATATTCGACAAGTTTGGTGTTCAGCAAATTCTTGCTGTTGGATTAGGATAGAACGCTTAGATACACATTTAAACTGGAAAAGAAAAAAAGTTAAATTAGGCACTTAAGCACAAGTTAAATGTTAAATGGTGGATGATGGAAAAAAAGAATAAAAATTAGAACCCTCTTGAACTCTTGCAAGACAAGCTTTACCAAGCTTAACCCAATCTAACCTCTGGGGTGTACTACTGAATTTATGCATGCTGTTTTATTCACAACTATGAATATGAACACTATTTTTTGCAATATAATTGTATTATTTTGAGTTGTTTTGTGAAAATATCACCAATATATGCACATGAATCCTATATACAAGCACATGAGAGAAAGAAGGTAGAAAAGGGGGGCAGTGCAGATCATCCATGTATAACAAGAGGGAACAGACAGGTGCCAGTGATACAAATAGCAGCAGAAAAAATGAGTGTCGGAGGGCAGGGAACGAAAGAATGATGGAGAGAAGAAAGAGCAGTGACAAGAAGATGACATTGAAGGGGGCTCTCACACGGCAGGAGAAAAATGTGCAAGTGATAGAGAATGAGAAAACTGAAATCACTGAAGTGTGTTTTATGTATGAGAGTGAGAAATGATACATGGGAGAAAAAGAATAGTAAAAGAGAAAAAGGAGAGTTGTTTATTCTTGAATTGAGGTCAGACGGAGACAATAGAAGGTCTGATATGTCTTATACAATTGATACATGGTCAGGAGATTAATGTGTATATGTGGCCTGAATCAAATGAAACATTGGCTTGCATACTTGGTGTATTTCCTTACCACTCGTTCTATTCAGAATATTCTGCTTCAATTGATGTGAGCATGGCAGAGGGTACACCATAGTGTCTTTATACACCGTGTGTGTGCGTGTTTGTGTATACACATACCAACCTTGTTTTTTAATTTAATTGTGCTATCTTTTGTAGGATGTTTGTATATTAAGGTACTGTAGTGTTTGACCCATGTGCTTATCTTAGCTACATACACTGTAGTCCTAAAGTTCACATCCCATCACTTGTGGCATTAAAAGCTTTCCTTTTAACCATGTTACAAATGGATTTCAGACACCTCCACATGAAGCAGTGCTGTTATCAGCCTGGTCTTGCACTGAACATGAGGGTTTATGGAAGCACTCGGAATGGGTAAAACTGAAAGTGAAATGGAGAGGTGAGAAACTATGCAAGTGATGGAGCACATGCATATTCACACACAGTACTTATTTATTTATTATTATTGCCTCATCCAGAAGTACATTTATGATGTCACACCTACCTTAAATATTGAGATTTTTTATCACCTTTGATTGTGGTGCACATGCATATTAATCTGGTTTTGTCCTAAACTGGGCTTAGCCACATACGAGTGACATAAGATATTGTGATATAAGGGGACTGACACAAGTTGAGAAATGTTTATTTACTCTGTCCATATCCCTTGTGTAATCTTTGATAGATCTCTACTTTTAATCAAAGCACTTTTTTTCCTCAAAAGTATGCATAATGTCAGGACTGGAATGTCAGGAATATTAGAAGCAGAACCACCTGCAAAAGACAGAGGCCTTATGAAGTGCTAATGCACCCAGATCTATCCTAAGTGTATATATATTTTGGTCTTGGCACCATGCTTTAATGCTGTGACATTAAAATGCTTTTACAGCAAATCTGGCCAAAGGGATTCCTGTGTTTCCTGTGATGTCGCGTGAATGTGTGACTAAGTTCAAACTGAGTGGCTTTCAGAAACCCAGGTGGACCAGAATAGAAATGTGGAAATGGCATTTATTGTGTGTTGATGCTTGAACATTTGTGAAGCTTTTAGATTTTTCTTTCTACATAAATATGGCATGTAACACCCAACTTTCACAAAAGTTTTTTAAAGTAGATAAAGGGAACACAATTAAACAAGTAAGGCAATAAATAATCATACTAGGTCATTGAGTTACTGGGGAAATAATCTAATATTACATATCACATGAGCTGCTTGCTTCAGCTCCTTCTACAACATTTCTAAAGCATTTCAGTCAGGACCATTCCAAAACAGTAATGTCATTCTTCTTCTTCATTTTCTATATCTTTGGTTGAATGACTTGTTTATCAAGATGATGTGTGCTGCGAACAGTCCACATCATTCCACATGGCTCCACTCCTAACACAAGTTGTTATACAAACAAAAGGCTAAAATAAAATGTAAATTAATGTTGTGGATAATTAAATTCCTTACCTTATTCCTATTGAAATGTTGTGGATGGAGCTGAAGTAATCAGGTCATATGAGGTAGCTCGCTAACATCACAAATGTGAATCGCCTGGATGGTCCTCAATAAATAAATGAAGTATAATATATTTCTTGTTTCTTTAATGAAATATATTTAACTGCTTTTAGGACTTGTGTGGAAAGCAGATGACGTAATAGGTTATACTATATATCTCTGTTATTACTATGTATTTTTCTTATTGTTTATTTTAAATCACAAACAGGATGATAAACAATTGTTGTGTTTTGGCCATAACTTTCGAAAAGTCCCTGTGACATGCACTAACATTTTAGATGGGGCACTTGGTAGTAAATCACGCTGATTCAAGCTACGTTAGCACAATATGTTCCTCTGCTGAGGATCCAGCTCAGTGGAAACATGCAATCTCTTACTCTAAACCTCTACTGTAAAGGGAACATATTATGATACCTACATTTTCAGTGATTGTGTATTTTGAATGCCTAACCACCCACAAAATGTGAAAAGTGGTAACTAATTATAATAAAATGGGATTTAACATGCCATTTTGATTTTGCCCTTCTTTCTACATTCAAGAACACAATTACAAAAACTTGGATAAGACTCAAAATATATGAGAGGTAACAATGAAACCACTGAATATTTCTCAGCTACCTTTTCACTGCTGCTCCATTTGTCGATTAGAGAGAAAGGATAAAAATAATGTATTATTTCACTTACCATCTGCTGTAGTAGTATCTCTGGGCCCTCCTTTCCTCATTACTCCAACCAACCACTCTAAACTTCTTTCTGCCTACGTATCTTATCTCCTGTCTCTTTGAATCTATGCCATTCACATCTCTCTCTAGGAACTGGCCACCTTCCAGGTCCTGATAACCATTTCATGTCCGATAGCCCACTGAGAATAAAGGAATGTAACCTGCCTTCAGCCATATCTATTAGACTGGTCTAGAATATTTGGAAAAGTTTCTTACTGACCCAAAAATACCACTGATAACAGCTATTAAAGGGACCTTTTTGTCTTGTGTATGAACTTTGTTTTATTTCTGTTTACACGTTTGACTGAACAATTCAAAATATGTTAATAAACACTATTAAATTTAACTGACCGTGATATTGGACAGTTTAGCTAAAGTAAGTCCATTTTCTAAAACAGAGTAGCTTAGATACTGTATTGGATAGTAAATAGCCTTAAATATAATTTTGAATTGCCTGTGATGCATTTATTCACAGCTTCTCACTTCATATTAAATTGTGTTCAATTGTATTGGTTTAGGGTATGTGCAGATATTTTGTTCTTAATTTGTGAAATGCTTATTATCAGGCATGGTGGTGCATGCAATTAGCCCAGTTGCTTCACAGCTGTAGAGATCTTAGATTTGATCCCAACCTTGAACCCGTTGGAGTTTGCATATCCTCTACATATCTGCATGTGTTTATTTCTGCTGCTTCAATTCCCTCTCACATTTGGTTAATTGGTCAGTCTAAATTGGCCCAGTGTGAATGTGTCTGACTAGCAGCGATGTGAGCTTGCCGGTCTACCGTTTAGTTTTTTGTGTCATATTTTCTTGTTTTTTTTTTCAGAACACTTACTGAGTGGAATAGATGTAAATGCATCAAAGGCCCCAGACCATTAATGCATGACAGTACATTGAGATCTTGGAGCAACATAAGCTGCTTTCAATGCAATTTGTGGAACAAGACAATGCAAAAACCTGAAATCTCCGATTTTGAAAGGTTGTCTTCAAAGTTACAGTAAACGTGTATGTATAAACAGTATGTAGGCACAGAGTCGGAAATCTAAAATGTAGGAGGAATCTGGTATGAAATAAGAATATTTTATGGTATTGTATAATGTTTAAGCTGATTCTTGTTAAATACATCATCCACAATGGGGATATTAGATTTAGTAAATACAGGTTTATAATGTTTATGGATAAATAAATGCTTGTTTTCTATATATTATCTATTATAAAGTGAAATATAGCCAAAGCAAAATCTTGTTTCTAAACTGTGTTTTCCTGTATATTCAGTATAAGTCAAAATGCATGTAATTATTGTGCAGATCTGTAAATTGTGTTCATCAATGTTCTTGTTCTATGAATACATAATTAATATTTTTTTGTTATATGAGTGTTTTGTATGTATGTCACTCGATAGAAGGCTGCAGCAGTTGCAGGTAAAAATAGGACAGGTTTCATTACTCAGGTACATGCCAGCATCTGCTGCATAACTGTAATTTGGTAAAAGTGTCTGTAAACTTCTCAAATTAAAAAATAAAGAAACATCTGTCGACATGGCTCATAACTGATCCTCTATCACGAGGCATGAAACTGAAACTTAATCTTAAACAAAAGCATTTTGTTTACATGCAGTTTACATGCTGGGCTCTAATAAAATAAGTGAGTGCATGCATACATATATAAATAGGTAATCACTTTATATTAATATCACCTGTTTATAGCTATTACTAGACTTGATAATTAATGTATTATAAAAGGGATAACACACCCATGGTAACTAGGCTTACTAATTGTGAATAATACTGAAAAGTACAAGTGGGGTATACCTAGGAATTAAGAAGAATTAAACAACCATTTAGAGATGAAGCCAAAATCAAAAGTTAATATAATTGTGTTAAATTTGAGTTATTTGATATACACCAATATTAACTGTTAATAGCTTTTAAAGATATATGACTAGGGTAAGCAGTTTGTAATACGATTTAAAATAAGCTCTGCACAGCTACACGGCAGAGGCTAGAGATTGGAGGCTTCGCATTCTTGAAGCTTTTTAGTGCCAAAGATCAGAACGGAGTGCATTAGCATGTCCCTGAACTCATTCCTACAATTACAGAGCTGGCCTGCCTCACTACCCTTTTCTTCTTTCCTCAATTTCTTTCAGCCCCTTGCTCTCACCACAGAAGGTCTCACTGCCAGTCGGGACAGGCTTCAAAAGATAATATGCTAATACGCCCACTCATATTCAATTTTAACACACAGAATACATGTCTGATCCGACATGTCATCTACAGGCTGCTGTTCAAGGGCCTGGCGCCTGTCTGGTAAAATTAACAATCAGCGATAAGAGGAAAATATTTTAATCTAGACCCAGGGATGTATACTTACATTCAGGCGATCAAACAGGTCGTCTCCTTTTTGCTTGTTGTTCATAAAAAGCTTGAGGTTTTTGAAAACCTGAGTGACATAAAAAACATGTTTATTAAGCGGCAAACCTGAACATTCACAGCAAGATTTTTTAATTATATTTGACATTTTTGAGAGGTCACATTTCCTTAAACTTCCACTGAATGGCTAAAATATGCATGATATTAATTAATCAGGGACAAGCAGACGGTAAGACGCCTGTCCGTCAGGCAGATCGCTTCTGGCAAGATCTGATTGAATAGAGTACAGGAATGATTGACTAGTCAAAAGGCCCGGTAGTAGATAGTGTTTGTCATTTGGCGTCACACATCATTACCACACTTACCGTACAGGGAACTGGGTGAAGCAGAGAGCGAGCGAGACAGAGAGCGAGCGAGACAGAGAGCGAGCGAGACAGAGAGAGAAAGAGAGACAGAGAGAGAAAGAGAGACAGAGAGAGAAAGAGAGACAGAGAGAGAAAGAGAGACAGAGAGAGACAGAGAGGAGGAGGAAAAAAAGAGAGAGAGACAGTTTGTATTACCAGCTTTGTGAGGACCCTCCTTTAATAACCGTTTACATTTGTGATTTGTAAGGACTGGACGTTATGGCAGTTTTTATTCCGGATGCAGAAGCTCTTCTTTCATCTCATGATCTCTTGGGTGCGACGCAACAAACACCCTCGTGATTACAAGAGTGAATTTGAACTCGTTTATTTCTTGTGGACAAACGTTTTGTTTTCTAAGCAGACGAAAGGCTTTTTCATACTGACTGCCATTCTGTCACATAAAAAACCTTGCTTAACTAAAAAAGATAAACGAGTCGTATCTTATCGCTGTGGAAATCGCCAAACCCGCCGTCAATCTCACGCTGGCTCCAGGATGTTACGCATTTACCTCGTTAGAAAAAAAAAATACGATTTATGCTCAAAGGTAACACTGCCATGTTTCCACGTAAATGGAACCTGTTTCTTTCATATTTTGCTTCACTCCAGACTCTTCCAGTTGAATAATTGTTGAAATTGTTGGGTTTTTTTTTTCCTTCTTTCTTTAATTATTCCTTTTTTTATTTATTAGGTTTTTTTTAATTCTTGCATTTTTTTGGTTTATTTTTCCTTCCTCTATTTTTTTCGTTTATCATTTTATCTACCTTTGTTTACTTTGTCTTTTTTCTTTCTTAGGTCGCTTATTCATTCTTACTTGTTGTGTGTGTGTTGGCGTGTGTGTGTGTTGGCGTGCGTGTGTGTTGGCGTGTGGGGACTTATGGGTTGATCTTTGTTTCCTGTATTCATTTGTATGTTGTACGAATAAAGAAACAAAAAACAAAAAAAAAAAAAGATAAACGATAAATCATTCTGCAGCCTTTCAGCTTTATTCCAACACAGATTTTATTTAATATCCATGTTTTTAGAATCAGCCAGTTGCTTGTACTACAAGTTCTGCCCGGCAACCGAGCACTGATTGGTCAGCCTGATATTTCCAGACTCTGTATCGCACACTGGCGCCTCACAATAATCAGGAGATATTTAATTATGGGATATTTCACTCTGAAATATACCCTAAGCTTTGTGATTAGTATATAAAAATGGGTTCTCTTATTAAAACTTGACAAGCACTTTTTTTTTTCCCCAAGCTGAAAAATTCTGACTGGGTGTGAAAAGTCCTTAAGGAGAGAATTTGGATGATTCTGTTTGCCTCTTACTTTGGGCTGAACCTCTTTAAGCATGGCACTGGCATCCTCATCATAGTCCAGTTTGCAGGCTGTAGCCAAATCTTTAGCTGCTTCCTCCCAGTGACCGAGCAACCTGAGAGAGAGAGAGAGAGAGAGAGAGATCATAATCACGTTACTGCAGTCGTCCCATTATTCTCCCATTTCCTAAATCAAAAAGGTACAAAAAGCTATCAAAACTGATAATAAAGCCAGAGGTTATCAGTAATCAGATTTCAATCGATTACAAGCTTCTTTTACGCTTTTTTCCTCCTCAAGCCTGGTGGCTTGTGTTTCTCGTGGGATCTGGCAACCCAAGAACTAAACCCACGGTGGAATCAAAGGCAGTAGGGGACTTTACAGTGGAAATCCTATAGTAAAAAAAAAAAATGACTATGCAGGGGAAAAAAAAATAAAAGATTTGAACTAAAGCTGCTTTATTTAAAAGAACTGATTTACACAATATTCTATCCATCATAAACACCGCTTCCCCTAAGTGAAAAGTCGTGGTGTTTTGATTCTCATGATTCTTTGATTCACATGGCCAAAGTGATGAGGTTTTTTTTTTGTTTTATTTAATGCATTTACCCCCCCCCCCCCAAAAAAAAAACACGTGTACGAGTTTGGACTTCGAACACTTAGTAGTGTAGGGCAGCGAGCTAATGACTAACCTGTTTAATCTATAAATGTATTATCTTAAAAGTCACTGGTGTTTTTAGTACAACCAATTTTACTGCCACTGGAATTTATATTTATAGAGTTTACGGAGATTCCACACTTTTATGATTTGTATTACGGGCCCATCAGTTGTGAGATAAGAGATCGCTCTATAGAAGGGGCGTCGACGTACTTTTGCTGATACACACATACATAGACAGCGTTCCCTCGCCACTTTGAGGTACACCTTTCACGGACTCGGTGCATCGCGGGTTTTCAAAACATATTAATTGAAAAAAATATGGCGGATTTTCGCTGTTTCGCAAGTTTTTGCGGAACTTTCACATTAAAAAAAAATCACAAATTATAAAAAAAGATATTAAAAATATTAATTGTAACAATATAGGAATGTTAGAAATGATAAAATCTGATGATTTACAGTAAATAGTTGTTTTATAATAGATATTTTGGTGCTGTAAGCTCGGTACGGACGGAGCATGTGTGATACGAGAGTGATGGATGGTGTGTTAAGTAAAGGGAACGTTCCATTACTTCAGCGTGTTGCTTCATTATTCAACAGTTATAAACACTACAATAGAGTATTTACTCGGCGGA
>JAVSBV010000001.1:9527073-9537923 GCA_033117975.1 Parotocinclus spilosoma
TTCTTTGTTTTTTAATTTGAATAAATTTTCAGAACTCTCAAGAAAACTTTTTTCACATGGTCATAATGGGGTATTTTCTGTAGAATTTTGAGGATTAATTTAATAAGAAAAAGATTAAATTAAAAGATTAATTTAATACAATTTGGTATAAGGTTGTAACGTAACAAAATGTGGAAAAAGGAAAGCGCTGTGAATACTTTCCGGATGCACTGTAAATGTAATACTGTATATAAAATATATAATTAAATTATATGATTTTAAGTAGCATTACAATAAATAAAAAGCCACATATTTATGTTTACTTTACAGCCTGTGTCGCTAAATATGCTGTCTTTTACTGATGATGATAATAACTATTTATCTTTTTATTAGGTGTGCAGTTTCTAAAGTTTGAAAATGATCTCAGAAGGAATCTAGTGAGAGTCTGGCAAATACTACAGTTACAAAACTATTACAATTAGATTCTTAGATTGTAATGCATCCAAGAATTGTCTGTATGACTAATCAGTATTATATTAATCTTAATCGAATGATTAATCCATATTATATGATTTTTTCTATGAATACATAAACAGATTATTCATAAATAAATCTACATTATATGAACATATTTGTATAATTATATGTACGAGGGTAAGTCAAAAAATCCCAGGACACCCTTTTATTTCAGAAACAAAAGAGGAAATGACATATTCATATTGACATATAATCAAAATTTAGTAGTTATGATTCACCCTTGACCAAAATGAGAAGCAGTAAACACTAACCAGTAAGAGTGTGAACTAGCTCAGATGTTTCCACATCATACAGGTTGGCTGCTCGGTCCCACGATGCAGTAACTACTTGTTTACCACCAACAAGCCAGTCAGCAGCTATGACCACACCCTGATGGCTTTTCAGGGTGGTGGAGGCAACCCGCACTGTGGGACATTCACTTGGTCCATCAGCTTCCCCATCTGCCTCATCCTTATCTGAGAAATCCACATCATCATCCAGCGAAGCCTGCATCCAAGAGAGAATAACAAGTAAATGACAAGTGTTATGTTGTTGATGTTTTATTAAGAGTGATTATTGGGATATTTCGCAAATCTGTTATATCTGTATATGTTATATCATACATATTGTTTTGCAGTAGAAATAATGTTTACCCATAAAGATTTTCTTTAACATATACACCAGAATTTATACAGTATTTTATAAAAGTGAGTGCAACCCTAATATTTTCAGAACTATTATACTTAGGGATGCTCTGATTATGCTGCTGATTACCTCTCACATCCCAGGTGCTTTCTTTTTATTCTCTGCATCGAGCCATAAAAACTCACCATAATCCACCAAGTGTTTGCAAAGTGGAGTCTTCATAAAATGTACAGGGGTTAGACAATAAAACTGAAACACCTGTAATTTTAGTGTGGGAGGTTTGTGATGTACCAAGAGCCATGGTATCCAGAGTAATGTCAGCATACCACCAATAACGACGAACCATATCCAACAGTGTTAACTGTGGACGCAAGAGGAAGCTGTCTGAAAGAGACGTTTGGGTGCTAGCCTGGATTGTATCCAAAAAGCAAAGCCACGGCTGCCCAAATCATGGCTGAATTAAATGTGCCCCTAAACTCTCCTGTTTCCAGCAGAACTGTCCGTCTGGAGCTCCACAGGGTCAATATCCACTGCCGGGCTGCTATAGAAAAACCTTTGTCTAAAACCAGATGTTTCAGTTTCATTGTCCAACTCCTATATTTAAATATTTTCAATTTCAGCAGCCAGCATTGGCCCTTTACAAACCTGCTATGGCTGGATTAAGGATCCTGGCTAAGGGATCACAAGAATAACAAGAAACAGAGGCAAACGGGGGAAAAAAAACCAAAGAATGATTCACAGAGCTGAAGTTAAATGTATGAGCTCAAGGTGACACTGAAGAGATGAACCAGAAAGTGTAAGAGAGACAGAAGCAGAAATTAGTGGGAGACAGCTGAAAAGACGAGCGAGATGGAGCGGGACTGCGTGACAGAGCAAAGAACCCATTGTAAAACTAGTAGGGAGAGAAAACTGGTTCTTTATTAAAAAAAAGAAACAAGCTGTTGGAGTTGAAACTTGTTAATGTAAGAAAGCACTGCCCCAACAAGAGACATGTCAGCTGAAACAATGGTGGACCATTCTCACCACTGCAGTGACACTGGTGTGCTGGTGGTGGTGTGTTAGTATTTAGCACACAATAAAATAAAAAAATAAAAAATAAAAACTGTGGAAATAAAAAAAAATTATAAAACTGTGCCACTGCTCGACTAACTATAGTCCAACTACCATAAATACCCAGCCACCAGCATCCTGCAATCAGAAATGTAAAAGGACTTGAAAAATGCACAGCAACAGACTACTGTTTACTGTAATTAAGGTGTACCAGAAATTTAGGTGTGTCTAACAGAGTGGACAGTAAGTTGACAAAGTGCTTAAAACTCCAGTAATATTGCTGTATCTGATTCTGTAAATATAGAGTAGATGTAGGGGAGTAGAAAGATTCCCTACAAGTAACAGAGAGAATGAGTTTATAAGAGAGAGGTAGTAAGAAAGTTAATCAATAGAAATATACGAGACTCTCAGATGTTGAGTGGGATCCACTCACGCTTGTGTCAGCCGGAGGTTGAGGGAGAGGCAGCTGCACCATGTAGCGCCAGATGTGAGCTGTCTGGTCACCAGACGCTGTCAACACACACAACAAAACAAACAGCAGATGTTGGAGTCTGAACTTCTGCCAAGTCAGTGTCATCCATTACATTTGATTACAATTTATATCTACTGTACAAATCGGTTGCAACAAAGGTGGTTTTAAAGAGAAGGACTGTTCACAAAACATAAAATATTAATTAAAAAGGTCTTTGTTAAAAACTAAAATATGTCACAATAAAATTTAATTATATGTAATAAAAATTTAGCATAAGCCTTCTGATTAGACGCAATAAAAATGTAAAAAAAAAAAAGCTTTATGACCATACGGAATAAAAATGCTCTTATGCATCCAAACTCCAATTATTATTAACTCCTTTAAAGCATCTTGAGTGCCAGAACAGTATACGGATTAAAATAAGTTTTTTCAATGCACTCGAAACCTAAGAATTTATCATCTTTAATTTGAATGTTTGAAGTGCAAGAGGTAATTTAAGGTTTTTAATATATGTAAATGTATCCATCACTCTGAGATGAATCTCACTACCAAAACAATAACGACAGAGCACACATGATTACTGACAGCCATCACTGTACAAACAGTCAAATCGTGGAAGATAAGCAAAGATGGCCAAAAAAAGAAACTCACATTTCTTAATTGCAAAAAATAAACTGCTAATGAATATTCACATATCAAAATAAGTATTTAGCATGGCCCCGAATGAGTATAGCCCTGCATTATTTCAACAAGCAGTCTATCATAAACATTAACTCCTTCAGTTAGCACCTTAACCTTTGGTAGGTAACCAGCTCACATACAATCGTGCTTATTGATGCACCACTTATCTTTGAAAAAATAAATAAATAAATTGTCAACAACACTCAAACTGGGTAGTCCTATGTTATGTGCGTCCCTATTATAAGAGATACAGCAACTAGATTTCAATATGGCTGATTGAAATTTCTATGCGGTTGTGAGGTTGTGTGTGATGTCAGTGCATAGTGGGTTCCTATAGTTGCTTTAATTAGAATAAACATAAAACATCTCTAATGGCACAAAAATACAAACCTGTGAGGGCCATCTGCTCTGTGGGGTGGAACTTGATCGAATTGACTGCAAAAAGTTGGAAGAAAAAGGCAGTGAAATCTTTTCATCATTGTTTCCTTTATATTTCTCACATATTGCAACCAATAAACTGCCGATATCCTGTCTTATCCTGTCAATTCCATACAACTGTGAAGTTTAGACAGAATAGACTTTTTACATTGTCAATGACAACCCTCCATCTTTCACCTGATCCAGCATGGCCAGCATATTTGAGCAGACACTTCCCAGTCTCAATGCTCCACAGCATAGCGCAGTGATCTATGGAAAACACAAACACATTAAGCTTTTTTTATTTGGCTATATCATATGGTTTCTCATGAACATGCCAAAAAAAAAAATAGTTACAGAAAGCATTAATACTTGCTAATAATCAGTTCTACCATAAACTGTATTGTCAGTTCTTGGCCAGTAAAGTTCTTTCATGTAAAGCTCAAGCTCAGAAAAGATCTACAAAGTCATCAGACACATAACCCTGGCAGAATTGTGACACCCACGTAGTGGAGTCATGGTAGAGTCGGCACTCCTGGAATCTCATGACAAGTGGTAAAACGATTAATCAGTTGGCTACGGTGAGAAAATCGGTATCGCCAGGGCTCGTGCTCATGAGACCAATCTTCAGCCATAAACTGTGTTTCCTTCATTACTTATCTTACAAAGTCGACTACCAAGTGATTAAAAACACACAAAAGCTAAGTGAACATGCAGTGAGGTTGTTTCCAGCATTACAACGGCTGTGAATGGGATTAAAAACAAAAAGATGCTGCTACCATGTGTACTACTCTGCCATGGATTATTTCTTTTTCCCCAAAAAGATGACGATTGTGTTATCTTGTAATGACTGCAATTATCTGCAGTTTTTTATGATTATTGTTTTTAACTAAAAGAAGAGAGAGTGCATTTAATAGTTTTATCAGCTGCCAAAAAAATAAATGGAGAAAAAAAATTGCTATTGTATATTGGCCAATGGTCACCCTGCTCCCTAAATATTGGCATCGGCCATTAAAAAAAAAATCATACCAGTCGACTACTCAATGCAGAGGTGAAATTCTGATGGTTGTGTTGATTGACAGAATAAGCATAACCAAGCATTAATGAAAAGAGCCTGTACCTGCTGAGGCTGTTCCCAGGACTAATGGCTGTGTCCTGGTTACACTGAGGTCCCAAATGCCATCTCTGTGGCCCACATACTCCTTCACCAGCTGGCACACGGCACGTGACGTGGTCGCTTTGAAACTGGACACAATCTATGGTAGGAACATGAAGAGTGTAAATACAGATACCTGTATGCACATACACAGAAGATGTTTAGCTGATGAGCTAAAAAAAAAAAAAAGCAGCGCAGAAGCTCGGGGATGTGTGGGCAAACTCAACTTTACACACTATGCGTGGTTATATGAAAGCAGTGTGGTCACAGACTATAATTTTGCTTTAAGGACTATACATAGCACATGAGCTCTCACACTATATCAGGATTGGGGGAAGATAAGTGTGGCCTGCGACTGTGAGCATAAGGATAAAAGAAATAAGTAAAATGTGAAGAAAATAAGAATAAATCAGCCCACTGGCAGTTCAGTTTGAGCTACAAAACAATATTAAGCAGATATTTAGTTAAAACTCGTGTGTATTATTTATTATTACGCTAAATAACTAAATATGTAATGTAACAAAGTATTATTTCACAGATTAGACTGCACAGAGTGCACAAACCACATAAAGTCTCAACAATGCAAAACTTTTCCTAGAAAAAGAACAGAAATGTTGTTTTAACCAACCACATAATTTGTTTATGGATTAGGAATAAATAAACCATCTCCCTTACACATTCCAAATCTTTCCTCAAGTCTTCCTTAATGCATAACTAAAAGAACTATTTCAAGATACACAATTACTGACTGTAAATCATGCATTAAGCAAAAATTCAGACACCCCCTGTCCATTCATCAGGCAAAAAAGACCGTCAAAACTACCACAGGGGTGCAGATACATTTTTTGCCAGAATGTTTATGACCATGTACACTCATTACTTGCTTCATTAGATATACTTACTTTCTTTATAAGCATATAAGCACAGCTGTGTGCACCAAATATATACAATGCATTCAGAAACTCCTCAAACCCTTTATAAAAAGGATCTGCACTCACTCTGCACTCAATATAACATGAGAATAAATTGAAAACAGAATTTCTTTGCACATTTATTAAAAAGGACCCTTTCCTATGACACTTGAAATTTAGCTCTGAGGGATGTTGAGATGTTTCTACACTTTGAATGAAGTCCGCCTATCGTAAATCCAATTGATTGGACATGAGTTGGAAAGACACACACCTCTATATATAAGGTCTCACAGCTAAGAACACATGGCAAAGCAAAAAACTGTCTGTAAGATGCTTCCTAGAGATGGCCACTCCACCAAACTAAGTCATTTGGGCAGAAGGGCCTAGGTAAGGGACGTGTCTAAGAACCCAATGGTCATTCTGCCTGAGCTTCAAAGAGCCTGTGCTGGTGGGAGAAAAAGTTTAATCAGATTAGAGATTATCGTATCATGTGCCTCCACACAATTCTGTCTCTGTGCTCTACAGAGAGGTGTCTCTCTTTCCAAATCATATCCAATAAAATTAGTTTGCAACACATGGACTCCACTCCAATCAGTCTGGTCATTCTAATAGAGTAAAGAGAAATATATTTTTAGTTCTCTGTAAACCCTAAAGATGGCTACATAAGAAAATCCCAATAGGTCAACAATTTCTGAAATACTTGTCTAGCACAAACAACAATGTCACATTCCAAGTCACTTGAATCACCTTGTTTCATTATTCTGTTGTTCTTGCTTCTATTTCAGTTGACCAGGACTACGTGCCTAAATGGACTGAGTTTCAGTCATGCAATTGGCTTAATAGATGTTTATATTTATTAAAGTATTGTACACACATTGTAAGCACGTATGCACACACATTTACACAATTATCCTGTAAGCTGTACGTTGTAATACAGAGTATGATACAAGTGTACAAATAATTACCAGGTCAGACCAGAAAAAAGAACAATACCAGAAATTTGTATTGTAAGCATTGTAAAGATTCTATGAACAAGAAAATAACAGAAGCATTCCTTAAAAAATGTTATAGGTGTTATAATGCTATATGGTAAAACCGATAAGAGTTAAAAAAAAAAAATCTGAAATCTAAAATCTGTATGAACATCTACAGCTGTATTTTCATTGTGCGGCCTGCAGATGCAGAGCAGTATGTTTGTACAGTACTCATTTTACACCTGCGTTGGTGGGAAAAAAATCCCCACGCAAAAATGCAGGTTGTTGTCCCAGTGTCTTATGTCAAGTTTTAAGTGATCATAACAGACTTTCATTCTCGTGTGCATATGTGGCTCGAAACTCGAGGCTGACACTGTACTGGACTGAAAAAAATTCATTACTCGACCCAAACTCGCAAGCAACACCTGGAAATTGCTCAGCAAGGTCTATATAATGGTTCACACACCATGAATGTTACAAATAAAAGCTCATTTATTGCCATCAAGTGAGCAGTGTTATGAAACTGATCCACTGATTTTTCTGCTCTGACACAACTAGAGTGTCATAGGACTTGATTCGAACTACTATGCCAACAACTCAAACTCACACGCTAGAGACTTGTCTCATGCTTACATACCAATCGCTCAACTCTGACTCTTTATTACATGTTTACTTTAACACAGAAACATAATTCATTTGCGTGTTGGCACACTACTACTGTCTCATTCAGTCTAAACAACAAGAATTACATAAACTACATGAAAATGTTTACATGAGATCCCTAGAGTCCTAGACTAAACTAACCATAATTGTAGAAATGTAGAAAATCTAAATCTGTATTTCAACTGCACACGCTTTCAATGGCAGGACATATTAATAGCTATAAAGAAGCTTGTATTGCAACCTTCACAAATTTCCTAATTGGCAACAGAATAACTGACCTACTTAAAAACACACCAGCTTTAACATGGACCATTAAGAGGCGTGGGAAACTATACATGATTTTCATTCAGTTAAGACGAAAATCATATTTTTGCAATGTGACAGGTTTAGTGAAAATGTCCTTTTATGTGAAGGGGACACCACAACACAGAACTATTCAGCAGGGGGAATGTACATTACTAATTCACTAAATGTCAGTATTTAACATATGAATACTAACAATAAAGCTAAGAAAATGTTTTTTCTCGCTGTAGAATTCTATTCTGATGAAATGACAATAAAGACTGCACCAATACGCAGATGATTCCCCACAGTGGGATAGTTCATGCATTCTGGCATACACAGGAGGAGGAGAAATAGAAGGAGATAAGTTACCCATGAATCTCCACCCCACAACTCCCAGTTCCCCATATTGAAGTTGCGAGATCCACCTACTTTGCCGTGGAAAGAATTTGAACGCTAAAACCAGTGAGAGCGAGAAGAGAGAGCCTCATGACACAAATACTTTAAATTCTTCCAAATGAAAATGTGTACTATTTATCCATAGGAATTTTGGTATGAATAAGGTGTACCCTCCATCTATGAAAAACTGAACAAACATTACAGTATCTAATCTATCACTAAAGGATTAATGTAGAGAATCTGCATTAAAAAAAAGGCCAACTAATACGAAAATACTGTTCTTCATAAAAGAGCTATGGAACAGAACAACCAATAACAACAAAACAGATACTGGTAGTTATAGTTAATGAGCATTATACAGATGTAATCACAGATTCAAATTCATACATCTACATAAGCCACTTACACTTAGACTTTCTGTCTAAGACTCTGTCAAAGGTCCGGTGTACACATGCTTTTATTCAAGCTGGTCTACAATTAGGTTGAGATTTTGCTGAAAGGTCTAGTTCAAACAGCCAACAGTGGCAACTTGGTAGAGCGTTGTGCAAGAGATCACAAATTGTAACCCTGCTGATCAGGAGGGCACATTACCTTTCAAATAGAATAAATCCCTTTAAATGTGGCCCACAAATTGTTGACTGTGGAACTTTGAAACAGAAATTGTTTCATTTCAATCTGAAATAGCCTTTGCTTTTTGTGAGCAGGACATATATATTATTTAAACAAAAACACAAACAGAAAAAAAACCACAAATTACAAAAAGAAACTGGTGGCGTTTTCTGCTCAGTGTGTTTAAATTATTATTATTGGTTTTTTTTAGTAGGAACATGTCCCTTATGTCAGTCTGCATTTAATTCTAACAAATATAAGCAAGTTATTTCGAAAAACAAGGCTTAATACGTATATGCATTACTGAAATAAGCTGCACTGCCACTATACACTAAACTACTCAAAATTCAATTGCAGACTGACAGACTTATACAGTGGGGAAAATACGTATTCGATACGCTGATGATTTTGCATGCATTTCCAACTACAACCTCTCCACCATGTCTAAGAGCTGTCTAAGGACACCAGGGACAAATTTGTAGACCTGCACAAGGCCGGGACAGGCTACAGGACAACAGGCAAGTAGCTTGGTGAGAAGGGAACAACTGGAAAAAAGATAAGATGATTGTCAATACTCCTCAGTCTGGGGTTCTATTCTATTCGGTCTGCTTTTCTATTGTCTCAAACATTTATTTTATTTACATTCATTTCATTTAGCAGACGCCCTTATCCAGAGTGACTTACAATTAATATAATCTTACAATCCGAACAATTGTGGCTTTAGGGCCTTGCTCAGGCATCCAACTGTGGCAGAGGTGGGATTTGAACCCTTCAGGTCCATATTCCAGTACCTTAACAACTAGGCCACCACAGTGATAGCAGATTACACCTGTAAAAATATTAAGCTGATTTCAAATACTTATTCCATGCAATAAAATACAAATTAATTATTAAAAAAAAAAACGTCTGGTTATTTTTTTAGATTCTGTCTCTCACAGTAGAATGTACCTCTCCATTCTTTGTAGGTGGGTAAACTTGCACAATTAGCAGTGTATCAAATACTAAATAAATAATACTAATTAATTTCCCCCACTGTATTCACACATTATACTGTATATACACATATTCACAAACACACGCTCTACAATGATCTGGTTTATGATTTCAGATCAATTCAGATGTGTATAATATGCATCATATCACAAATGTGCTGAATTAATAATTGTAAAAATAAACAGGTATAAAAAGGTAGGCAGCATGTCAGCATCCTGTTTATTGCCCATACCACAGTGGTCTCACACAAGTACACATACCTTACTGGTAGAAGCCTTGTATGTGGTCTTCAGTTTTTGGGACAGCTGACTTGTACTGTGACTAGCTGTGTAAAAGAAAAAGAAAGATCTCAGAGGAATCAAAGGATGCTGCAGAAGCAATTGACATCAACAATGATAATTGACTGTCAAGTGAGAAATCAAAACATAATCCTATTAGGCATTAAGACTTGTGTTAATGAGACATAGGTCACCTGTCTTTACCTTTAGTATACTTTGTTACCTTTAGTTTTCAGGGCTCCTTTACCCAAATCTCCTCCATCGACAGTCTGACCCTCTCCGGCCAAACGCTCATTCAGGGACTCGATCTCCCTCCTCACTGCAGTTATTATCAATATATTAATAAATGCAGTAGCATCAAAAATGCACAAGCTTAAATGCATCAGATTTTATAAGGACAAGTTGCTTACACAAATTAAGAATTAATAATAGCACAATCAAAAGATGCTGTGTATACTGGCTCTGGGAAACTTAATCTCAGTAGCTTTGCTTTTCTCACATCTAATTAGGCTTGAGCTGATAATGAAATTCAGTAGAAAAAAACTAATTTTAAAGAGTTAATCACATTAGACAGTATTATCAAGCTCCAAGATGTGTATTTTTACAAATGGTAATACCATTTTCATGCTGCCTAATTACCATTAAAATCGGACAGCTTTTAATGTCACATTATGTCTCATTACAATACCTATACTAATTCAACTTAGGTAAATGTTGTAGTTAAATCAGCATAACATTTTTACAGGTGAAATGCACAGGTAACGTCAAAAAACGAATCTTACAAACTAATCTTATCCAAGTTGTTGATTTGTTACATTACACGTG
>JAVSBV010000001.1:9548713-9561889 GCA_033117975.1 Parotocinclus spilosoma
GATGGAGGGAGTTCCTGCACTCAGGTGGGACCTGCCTCCGGTGTTGAAGACAATCAGAGCGACGCCGAGCCGGAAGACCAGCTGCCAATCAGTAAATTAGCTAAATAACTTTAAGAAAGGTTTGTAGCCTTCATTATTAGTGTGACCACAGTGTAAATTTGACAAAGAAGGTTTAAAAAAAAATGAATAGCAATTAGACAGTTGTCCTGCATAAAATAATTGTGGCCTTCATATAACATAGTTGCTGCTGAACTTAATCCAGATATACATCCCATAAATCCTATCCAGGCTTTCTTGTTTGGCTGGACCACACAAATGTCCTAATTGCTTTCATTATTTGGGGACTATTTAATTAGTTCTGACATTGTTGGTCCTGCCCTGAGATGTATATAATGTGTGCAGATGCAGTCAGTACAACAGATTGCAGGACAAAGAGCTGTTGGAGGAGATGAGCACTGTGCCTGTTCCTCCTACATGCTGGATTCAATTACCTGTCATTTTATTCAAACATACATTCGTTACCCTTCAGGCAAGACTCTGACAACCAACTGAGCACACTTTCACTTTTATGGATCATTCATATTCTACCTGAGATTTATTTTTAAGTGAATATTGCAACTGTTAAATATTTGTCCCATTATTACTTAACTGCATTTGCCGGACTGCTTTTTAAATGCTGCACTAGTGCACAGAATACTCCAAAAGTAATTGGTGGTATTGGATAATTCATACTGTATGTCATCTGTATGTCAGCATGCCATGGTTACATAATCTACTGATCATGCAACTCCAGACATGAATGCTTCATGCTAAGCAGGTCAAACCATGTGTGCTGATGTGCGCAGGAAGGATGATGGTGAAGACATTTAATAATAACATATTGTTAAGACAAAATAATGCCAATGTGCATATTCTCTTCAATATTTAATTTATCTGTTAATACAGTTTTTGCTTAGTTTCTGTTATTAACTATTAATATAAACGTATTTGTTTAGATAAATTAGTTTAATTCTCTACAAATAACATCTAAGCCACTATTGCCCTAGGCTTTCTCATTTTGGGACTGGCCTTGAAAGAAAATATAATATTGTAAGGCCACGTTGAGACAGTGCTCTATTGTAAAAAATTGGTATAAAAATAAATCTGATTTGACCTGATTTTGTGTCACTTCAGTAGTTAAAGGTTAGAAAAATAAAGCAGATATATTATTTAAGGATTTGTCTTTCGTGAAAACTATTAAAGCCTATGTTAGCATTTACCCTGTATATTTGTTATCAATCACATATAGTTCTCCTTATAAATTTCAAATGTGTTTATATGTTTCAGGCATGTACTATAGTATATGTAGTTTATCTAAGGCTAAATAATAAGCTAAATGCTAAATGTCTTATGTGTTTGTCAATTTATGGTTCTTGATCCAAAGCTACCATGGACGCCAAAAGAAATGATCAACTGGCAAATGTATTGCATGAGAAACAGACCATAATTTTTTCTTCTTGTGTAATGTTCCCTCTTTACCCATTTCTGTCTTTCACATAAGAACATGCATACACACACACCTTCATCACAACCCCATCTGTTGTTCGCAGTGGTATCATGGCTCAGTGCATGGGTTCCACATAGTAAGTAAACAGATGTTACATCATGTTCCATACATATATACACATATATATATGCACTGTATTGTCAGCAGTAAATGACATATCAGCTTAAATCCCCATATCAGCAGCATGACATTGTGAATAGCTAAGGTTTAAAAAGGAAAAAAGCTTTGCTAAATTTAGCAGTATTGGGACCAGTTCTACCCACACCAAGCAGTCATGAACTAACTATTAATATATAGCCTGAAGTAAACACAGTGTGGTTGTTTGTGTAAGATAGGCTTTCCTAGTCAACTCAAAATTGGAAAATGGTGTTTTGATACCAGAGGTCAGAGGAGAAGATCCAGACTGGTTCAAGCGGATTAAAAAAACTTAACAGTAAGGCAAATGGCCACTTATTACAGCCGAGAAGAGATGCAGAGAAGCATCTCTGAACACACAACATGTTGCACCTTGAAGCAGATGGGCTACAGCAGAAGAAGACCACACCGGGTGCCACTTCTGTCAGCAAAAAACAGGCAACAGTTTACATCGACTGACCAAAATAAACATTTCATGGTGGATGGTTGGGTCAGGATTTGGTGTATGCAGCATGAAATTATGTCTTGTATCACCCAGTCAAGCTGGTGGTAGATTGGACCCCTAAACACCACAGTCTATCTAGATACTGCTGATTCCATGCCTTTTTGGCCACAGTGTACCCATCTGGGCTAACATGATGGCTAACAGGATTATGACGAGATAATAAGGCACATAACACAGCTCTAGTCATAATAATTGATAAGAGCTATTGCATGTCTTAATGTGTTCCAAGGAATTGTAGGAGACTTACTGGTGTTTCCTTAAAGTCTTCATTCTAGCATCTGACATAACACTGCAATACACAATAATTTCTCACATGACAATAGAAAATGATAAATACAAAAAAATAATGCATTAAAAGGTAAGTGTATAATCATGAAAACATTATTATAGTAAATAAATAAATATTCAGCAGGAAACAAGGTAAATATTGCCTGTCTTTACATTCAAGAAGACAGTTTAATATACAGTAGAATTCAATTATGAGAAAATATATTTTCCATCCATGAGCCACACCTGACAACCATGATAAATTAGTTAACAATTGTTATATTGTATTAGGTGTTGCTCCAGCTTGGTTGGAATGAAAACCTGCAGCTACAATAGCCCTTTGTGGAGTAGATAAATAGATCATTTGATGAATAAGTCTAGCCTTGTTTCCCCTGCCCTTATTTTGTTTCTCAATTCATTTAGTTACATACCAAAGAAAAAGAGAGCCATACAAATTAAACTAAAATTTAATAATGATATTATTTTGTTGCACAATTATTGTAAATTTCTGTTTTTTCACTTGTATATTGATACCCAAAAATAAAAGATGTGAAAAGATGGTACAGCAAGGTAACAATTGTGTGAGGTTTTTGAGATTCCTGTTGCACTTGGTGGAAGTAATCCTTAGATATATTAACAGATTTATAAAAGATAAGGTGACACGCCTGTTTTGAAATTAGGTTTTACTGCAGTAAATAGTAAAAACTATTAAGTTACTGCAATATTGAGGTGGAAATACAAAGTCTCCTCTGTGTTATATATCAGCAGGTGTACACTTAAAATGCTCCTCTGAGCAGTCAGAGGTCTGTCATATTATACTGACAACCAAAAAAAACCCTAAAAAGAATGACAGTAATAAACATGGAAGAGAGTATTGTTAAAGACTACATACACGAAAGCAAACAGAATTTTCCAGATCATGTCTCAGTTGTAATGGACAGGGGTGTCCAGGACCATCTGTCTTTTCTACATCTGCATTCACTCACTCACAACCCTGACTAGAAGCAGATCATACAATTAATTAATTAATCAATTAATTAATTAATTGATTAATTAATTAATGTATTTTGCCTAGCCAAGGGCTTGCACCATGTTAGATTAGACTTGTGATAGCAGTGTTACTATGAGCAGTTACTTGTTTTTGACTGTAAGTTTAATGAGATTTTAAAAACATACTGTATAAACCATATAGAACATCAAAAGTTGAATTAAATTGTGGCAATCCACCCGAAGGCCTTATGTCTTTCTGGAACGTTTAAAAATGGCATGTCTGCTCTGATTTTGACGCAAGACTAAAACTCTGGTGGATAAATAATCTATAACATTTTATTGATTTGTAACTGTACAAGGAAACCGGTCTACTTTAAAACTAATCATGCCAAAGAAACAGTGTGGGAGAATAGGATGTTGCAAGGTCTAGAATTTGTGGAAGAGATGCTGTTGCTGTGGTCTGACACTATTAAAAGACATGCTCAAGTTGATATTGCATTAACATAGAGGAGAGCATACAGATAGCAGTGTCTGGCTTAGTTCAGGCACTAATAAGGTTAACATGCTGGAGTAATTGTTCTTTCAGGAAACCAGCTAACCTTTGGGCTACACTGAGAACGAATTTAGTTATCAAAAGGAAAAAAAAATATGATTGACTTCAGTTTGCCTTCATGTTCAGGCTCAATTAGGCCTCACATTAGTTGAAAAATTTTCTGTGTGACACTGGTGTATGGGTAAATTGTGCCTCACAGGTAAATTGTGCCTTGTT
Organism: Parotocinclus spilosoma; assembly: GCA_033117975.1. Taxonomy (NCBI): domain Eukaryota; kingdom Metazoa; phylum Chordata; class Actinopteri; order Siluriformes; family Loricariidae; genus Parotocinclus; species Parotocinclus spilosoma. Next base: position 9,552,926 of record JAVSBV010000001.1, read on the forward strand.
GATACATATCAATGGAATTACCCTCCTTTGAGCAATTTTGCATTCTGAAGTAAACACTCTGGAACCTTATATCACCCAGACCAGGATAAGTGAGGTCAAAATTGCATGTTATTTGTCCTACCTCCTAGAGCAAAGTGTACATTAGCAGCAGCATATTGCATTGCGGAGCACTGCTCGAAAACATAACAGGAACACATTTTAATCGGAGTATAACATCAGATCATAGCATTCAACTGGTCAGTTAAGTGTGGGTTGGGGGCTGCTGATGTGGAACAATGAGACAGCTTTCAAAACAGGAATGGTTTAACAGGTAGAGGTTATTGACATTTTGTCCCTGCTTGTCTTGCCTGGCTGTTTTTTTACTAGTTTTACAGTTGGCTAGGTCAGTTTTGCAGTCAGCATCACCACTATTACTATGCAATACTTTGACCATACAGAACCTAAACAGATAGTCCAACTCCTGTAGAATGGCATATCAATACATTCCATTGACATTGGTTTTTGTGTCTCCCAACACAGTTTTAAGAGTATGTAGGAGATTTCGGGAGACAGTTACTCTAGGAAAGCCTGCTTTCTCAGCTATGTATGGATCATTAACCCTTAACTCACAATTGTTTGCATTGTATCAGTTGTATGTCATTCTAGATACAGGTGTCCAACTGTGAATGCCATTCTACACAACATAGTGTCACATTAAGTTAATAATGAATACCCAATTGATCTAAGTATCTGTGTATAAATTTGACTTATTTGATGCTTAACTGTGGGATTTTTAGGAATTGTTAAATGGTTGTAATTAAGAACAATGACAAAACATTACATACTCAGACTACACCAGAAATGTTTATTGGTGCATAGAGATTAATTGTCATATGGCCTTCATCCAGCACCTCCGCATCCCGTTACTAGCATCTCCATTCACTTTCACTTCTGTGTTTGTGTCATTTTCTCACGTCACTCGCTCGCGTCCTGGAACCTGGCATGTCTTCAACACCGTCTCAGATTATGGCATGTCTCCAGCATTGCTAATTGTGGCCCAGCATGGGCCAGGACATCCAGGTAGTGTTGGCCTCCTGTTTTGTCTGTACATGCAACAAGGTTCCACTTACACCGCCCAGGCCTCCTTCAGCCTCTGGACATCCCAGCTCACCTATGGGCTTAGATTGACTTGGACTTCATCACTAAACTTCCCACGTCACAGGACTAAACTACCATCCTCACCGTCATTAACAGCTTTTCTCAAGCCATGAGCTTTCAACCGTTCCCCAAATATCCAAAATAAGAAGGTAGCAAACTGGAGAAAAAGAGGCACACTAAGAATGGCTGACTAAAAAAAACAGGTTTAAAAATCAACGATAACAGAAGATAAAGGAACATTCTAGAAATTTTACAACATGGAAAAACAGACAGAAAAGTGAAGCAGCCAAACAGTGTTATCAGACGACATTACACTGGCAAACAGGCAAAAACATTGGCTGATAGCAAAGCTGAATCAGATATTAGAATGGAATTTTTTAAAACATCTTGTGAACGACCAAGTTATAATAGGATTAGCTATGTGGCCCAAGTTCATCTTATCAACATTTCAGTTATGTGCATGCTAGTGTTGTTAGGTTTGTCAGCATTCAAACCGGAGTCATACTTTATAAAACACTATACAAAATGAATCTGCAAATGCAAGCTGCCTGTGCCAGCAGTATTCTGGCCCCACAGTTGTCTTTTTATGATGACTCACTGCCATCCTGGTGGACTGAAGTGATTTATGTGAGCCGCCATCAGGTCACTAAGACATGTTCATTACTGTTCATAAATCACAAGGGATTTTAAAGGTGCTATATAACCGTAACTGACCAGTGTTACACAAAGGTGTCATTTAAGATCTTTCTCAGAATTACATCTAATTGTCCCTCAATCTCAGCTTTAAAAAAAAGTAATCAAGGTATTCTGATTACAGCACTGAAACTAAAATTGTTAGCCATCAGAGATAAGACATGCATCATCTTTGTACTTTGTAGTGGTATAATTCCAAGCTAAAACTTTATAATTTAGCATTTGAAAACATATACATTCTATCTAAGATTTTAAAATGCTGAATGTTTTATGTTTATGTACTTGCAACATCAGAGATGGCATGGCGGTGCAGGTGATTTGAACTGCCACCTCAGAGCATTACAGATCTCTGGTTCAGTTCATAATCTAGATTTCAGTGCATAGTTTCAATGTTTTTATTTGAGGGTTTTTTTCTGGGTTCCTTCCTATATTCTAAACCAAAAATGTATATCAATTAGGTCAGTTGGTCTTCATTGCTGGTTCCAAGCCTGAATAAATTGGGACTGGTGGGTCAGGAGGAGCATCTGGTCAGGTCTACTATGCTGATAAAATCTGCATTGTAACCCCTAGTGGGAGCAGCCAAAACAAAATGAAGTAGAAGAAAATGAATCACATTCAGTGATACTTTATTACTCGGAGTAACAACACTAACTTCCACAACTAGTTTCGTTTTCACATAACTAAAATATGTATCATATGAAGCCATTAGATTATTGCTCTATGTATGTACAGAGCTGTACAGAGCATGTTTACTTCAAAATATAATGAGAAATGCATACAGCTACTACTAAGATGTTGATTAATATTTGGTACCCATTGACACACGATAGTTTGCCTCGCTTTAGTTTTCTATGTGTCTGTAGAGAGGAGCATGTTAATAAGTCTGCAACTAATGTGGCATTAAAGACAATGCTTGTTTTCTCTATATCTCACTGTGGTGAAACAGAGCACTCATAAGTCACTTTGTAATAAATCTCCTGGTAGGATCCTGCCCTCACAAGGCGCGTTGTCTTGTAAATGGGTATCTGCTTATATCCAGTGGTTAAAAAGTAAAAAATTGTTATGTATATAAAGGTATTCAGCATTTGGGGTGATCCATGATAACCAGCTGAGCTTATCTATTCAAATTTCCAAAGTGTCTCAGTCATGTAGGTGCCTACTCTACATCACCCGAAGTAGTTGACCCTTACTTTCCAGTGAAGACACCTTGATGCTTGTCCAGTCTCTTGCTATATCAAAAGTAGAGTATTGCTGGTTGGTCTTCAGATTTGTACAATCAGAACCCTACTAAATTTATTCAGAATACAGCAGCTTGTCTGGTTTTCAGTCTACCCAAGAACCCCACTGCTGCGTTTACTTCACTAGCTGCCTGCATCAGATACAAAATCATAATGCTCACTTACAGTGCCAAAAATGGAAACTAATCAAACCACGCTCTGTACCTCATACCCTCAGAGACACAAACTCTGCTCGACTAAATCCTCCACATAAGATGCAGACTGTAAATGCAAAAAAAACCACCTTTGCTTGTGTGTTTGTTGATTTAGCTACATCCGATCCTAGAAGGTTTGGGTTTTTGTGTGGATTGTGTTCTTAGGCTATTACTTATATTGTACTGACATAAGGTTTTATCTACTTGAAAGAATACAAAGCACTTTTGTAAGGTACTCTAGACAAGGGTATCTGCTAAATGCTGTAAATGTACTGTAAGTAAGTATTGTTATATTCAACAGAAAATAAAGCAATCATACAGAAAAATATGGGCTACATTCATTCATTCATAGAAGATTGACTGTCAGCATTTATCAGTTTGTCTGTGTTCCTGTTCCTGTGTGCATGTGAGTTAGTGGTGGAAGAAAAGCACTTTATTAGAAATAATGACACAGCTCACCAAAATGAATTCTGATAAATCAGCAATAGCATTAGTACTACCTGACAAAATATTGCTGCATATTAAATTATATGACTCTTAACAAGTTACTATTGTCTAGAGGTGCAGTACAGTGGCAGATGGACATTATAGTATTTACTGGTTTGTATTCCTGTGCAAACAGATATGACAGCTGTGGATTACAGGGACACAGCAGTCATGAATATATCTCTCTTAAGACCATATTCTCTGTTCCATCTGCACATTATATCGATCCACCATCATTTTGTGTGGGAGTTTAAAGACATCAGTAGCGACTCTGGTCATTGCATTTAATGTGACTGCGGAATGGCAGGTCATGCAACTGATCTTTAATATAATTGTCCATTTAATTGTTTACTTTCCTTTGCGGTATCAGAGTACTACATACAGTATTTGTCATGGGAGATTAGGCATGAATACATAGTATACAATAAAATACAACAATAATATAGCCACATTGCATGACAGATGAAAAATGGTGTCTAAAGGAAAAGTCTATGACTTATGTACTTACACACTCACCTTACGGTAGACCTGCCGTCCTCTAGTTGCTATATTATCAACCCTATTGTATAGCTGAGATTTTCACACACACACACACACACACACACACACACACACATACACACAGAATGATGTGAGGGGTGTACTCTTACTTTGTGAGATGGTTTATATATATATATAAACCATCTCACAAAGTGCCAGACATATCATTATTTTTACAAAGCACCATATATATCATTCTTTTTTCTGTAATCATGTTTCATTCATACATATTATACAATATTATAATGCTCCTGATGATATAAACCCAAATATATTTGCGTTTATATCATCAGGAGCATTCTAATATATAAAGGTGTCGATGAGTGTTAATGTTGACTTATTCGATTATTCGACATAATATATTCGACATATGATTTATGCGATTATTTTGACTGCATTCAATTTATGAGGATGAGGAGGAGGAGGAGGATGAAGGATGCGCGCCCTACCCTCCTGTTCCCGCATGCACTGAGACGCGCAGGGAGCGCGGAGCGGTAGCGCGCATCTTTCTTACCTACAGCACGAGCCTGCGTCCGTCCATCTATTCTTCCTTCTCTCGTTGTCTCGCAGGAGAACTCAAGTATGAGAGAACATGGCACAGTGCAGTGGTGCTCATCCTAAATCCCACAGACCTCCTGCTCTCCATTTGTCCTGACGAGTTGTGGAGTCGGAGAGAGGTAAGTAACGCAGGGCATTACTACATTTTCAATTTTATCATCGAATGAGCGTCCAGATGGATTAGGGGTGCTCATATTTTTTTTTTTTACCAGCCATGCAGATTCAATGTGGATAATACATTATAGGCTATATGCTGTTACATCTTACGTCTTACAAAGCGTATTTAATCATTGAATATACTGCATTTTAACGTTTGGTTGTTTTCGGCAGTATAAAGCATTTTGTGCAAATGCACGGCGAAAACATTATGTGTGTCTAAGGATATGCATTGCTTTCATTGTAAAGGAAATTACTGCATAAAAAATGCACTGATGCTTATTATAATCGAGATTAAAACCTTACTCGGGGTCATGTTGATATGATAAGATTGCTTATCACTGTTGATCTCTCTGGCTAAAAACCTGATCAGGTTCTTGTAGGAACCTTACCGGCTGATCTACTATCAGTCTCTAAAGAGCTATTAGAACAACGTACCAGGTGTATTTTGGAGAGATGAGGATTATGGAGCTCCAGACTGGGAGATAGCAAGAAAGCAAAGGCGCCCCCCAGTGGTAACATTCGCACGTGCACTTGATTTGACTGAAGCAGAAAGCAATATAGAAAATGTATTGCTCACAAAAATCAGGGGATAGTTCAAAATGAAATCTCCCATAATGCCCATAATAATATCCTTCAAATTTTGTGAGCAGTGCATTTCAGCCGTTTGCATTGCAATGCCCAGCTGTCACCACTTGTAAGTCATCCAGAGCGACCTAAAGTGATCTTAGCAGTTGATGGCTGGCAGAGCCAAGATTTGATTAAGAGTCCAGAGTTTAACCACAAAGTAATCCCTGTTAATTATATATTGTTAAGATTGGCAAGACCGTTTATTTACCAGTAGTCTCTGGTAGATTATCTTTCACCAAAGCGACAGAGCATACAGCAGTGCTTGCCGTTTGAGGATTGACAGCAGCCTTTTCATTCATTGTTGAGAACCGTTATGGAAAATGTACAGATTTTAGAGGTTAAAAAGCATATTGATAGCAGCCACATATTAGCAAGAATATAACTATCCTTATTTTATAAGTCAACAGCGGTCTTTATTTTTGTCAGTATAGGAACTGGGGTAAATGATTAATTATTCCCTTAATTAATGTGACCAAAAAATGAAAAAGCACATTTTTGGATCAGTAGATAAACATTGAAAGTCTTGTCTAGAAAAAAAGAAAACTTAGAAAAGCCATCTGAGTCAGTACAAACCTGTTTTTAGTGTGTAATGTATACTGTGTGTATCTACAACTAGTCCAGTGCTATTTGGGTCATCATTCATGTTTCATATTAGTTCTTATGCAAAATGCAGTATTTCTGCATGACATGCCTATTCTCTATTCCAACCTTATCACCACTGTCATTGTTATATCCAGTTACATAATTACTATCCTATCACACTGAATCAAAATCCCTGTGCATGCAGTCTTCCTAAATATAGAAATCTTGCACATGGGAACGTGAGGGAGACACATGTGAGAGAGAGAGAGAGAGAGAGAGAGAGAGAGAGAGAACCCTTTAAGCATTTTTATTATGCATGAAACTTGAGTTGACCAAATTTGTGGTTCCGGTTTTTTTTTTTTGGTTTTTATTTTGGTTTTGATATTGTCAAGTCAGTGTCTAGACTGTAACCCAATTCAGATGCTGTGGCATGACATGAAAAGGGCTGTTCATGCAAGAAACCCCAGAATGGTGTACTTTCTTATGACAGTTGTGCAAATATAATCAGAACTCTACAGAATTACAGAGCAGTTGTAGCAAAAACAATATGATTTATGAAATATGAACAATTAATTATTTCCACATTTACCAGCATAAAAATAAAGCATTTTCAGTAATGATATTTCACATCACTATACTGTACTTTAAGTCATTTCCCTTTGCTTATCTAACAGTGTTACCAAATTAAAATGATTAAAAACCACTCAGTAACACATGGTTTGATCTTGCTTTGCAGTTCATTAACTAAGGCAAGAAACATGGATCCAGCCTCAACCGGTCAGCAGTTTGGTTCCAAGAAACGTGTCAAAATACATCCTAACACGGTGACAGTGAAATATGCAACACATTTTCCCCAACCAGGAGACGAGGGCTACGATGATGCCCCTTCATTCGAGGACTTTGGCTCTTTTGTGGAAAACAATCCAAGCAAGAAACTGGTGTCAGATTCTACTCGTGGGAGGACTTTCTTTGGAACGATGGATGTACGACCTAAACCAGGAGAGCAGAAGGATAAAGGTGTAGGTAGCCAGCTGGCCAGTTTTGGAGAGGCCTCAGTTTTAGCATCGAGGGTCACCTGGGGAGCACTATTTGGGGCTGCAGTTGCTCACGGTTGTGTTGCTCTGATTACCCGACTTGCAGCGGATCGCTCCAAAGTGCCCTCATTAGAGCTTATTTTTATCCGGTCTGTCATTCAAGTTTTGTCTGTAGTGGTCGTCTTGTACTACAAGGAGGCTCCATTTGGTCCTAAAGGCTACCGCTTGCGACTTTTCTTCTATGGTATTTGCAATGTCCTATCCATCACGTGCGCTTACACATCGTTTGCTATTGTACCACCGAGCAATGGAACCATTATGTGGAGAGCCACAACAACAGTCTTCAGTGCCATCCTGGCCTTCTTACTATTGGATGAACGTTTGGGATACACAGATATTATCACAGTAGTGGGAAGCCTTTTTGGACTGTGCCTTGTCATGATCCCCAACATTGCCGATGAGCAGAAGTCAGCGCTTGGGTTCTGGAAAGAGGCATTTGGATACACCATGACAGTGATGGCTGGTCTGACTGCTGCACTGTCCATGATTGTGTACCGTGCTATCAAGGAGCGGGTCAGCATGTGGACAGCGCTGTTCACCTTTGGATGGACAGGAACTGTGTGGGGAGCATCCACCATGTTCGCCATGCAGGAACCCATTATCCCCTTGGATGGCGAGACCTGGGGTTACTTAATTGGCATCTGCATCTGCTCTACTGTTGCATTTCTTGGGGTTTACTACGCCCTCAATAAGTTCCACCCCGCACTGGTGAGCACTGTGCAGCACCTGGAGATTGTAGTGGCCATGTTCTTGCAGCTCGTTGTGCTGCACATGGTGCCATCCGCTTACGACATTTTTGGCGCATTAGTTATCATAATTAGCGTGTTTGCGCTCACAGGCCTCAAACTTTACTGGGTAGGAAAGGCTATTCGCCAGGATTACCAAGAAATTCTGGACTCTCCGATCAAATGAGGATGCCATTACAGTATCTTGTTTTTGTGTGTTTTGTTTGTGAGAGACTGATGTAGAAGAGTGATGCGTAGAAGACTGATTGTGCCTGTTTGTATAATGTTTACCCAAGTTGTTCCACTTGCCCATGCACTCCAAATGTGCAGTTGATGAATGTCTTAATATTCTATTCTTTATTTTATGTTGTGCTGTTGAAAGAGTGCCAATGATATCATGTCTTTGTGTTGATGTCTTCAATAAAACAAAACTCATGTTGTTGCTCAGCTGCCATTGATTTTCTGTTGCCATGGATGCTTGCATAAATATGTGTGTACTTAATATTCTAGACACCAATTTCTGCCACTTTATGATTTATTAAGAACTGGTCAGATGTGTGAATATCAAGCCAATATCAAGCCAACTGGATTACCAATGATCTGACATATAAGCAGAGCATAAAGTCCCTACCATGCCTTGATTCATTTAAAAATGCACTCATATAAAATAATAATAATTAATAAGTAATAGTCTCAGAGTTCTGTTTGAAGCGCAGAGAGCATCATGAAGACCAAGGAACACACCAGGTAGGTCCGAGATACTGTTGTGGAGAAGGAGCACTTTGCACACGATCATATTGAAATGGAAGGAGTATCAGACCACTGCAAATCTACAAAAGGCCCGGCCGTCCCTATAAACTTTTAGCTCAAACAAGGAGAAGACTGATCAGAGATGCAGCCAAGAGGCCCATGATCACTCTGGATGAACTGC
>JAVSBV010000001.1:9604244-9638500 GCA_033117975.1 Parotocinclus spilosoma
TAGCAATGCCATATGTTAAGATATATATATATATATATATATATATATATATATATCTTAACATATGGCATTGCTATGACAGATATACGTATACATATATATATATATATATATATATATATACACAATAGATTCCACAAGATGCTGGAGATATTGCTCATGAATTTCCATTCATACTTAAATGATAGCATCACAAAGTTACTACATATCCAAGATTTAAGTCGTCTATTCCACCACATCCCAAAGGTGTTTTAATTGACAGAGATTGACTCTGGTGACTCTCAGTAAACCAGTTAAGATAACGAAGGTGGCTGTGCATGAAATCTCAGTACATCAGCAGTTTCTGAAATGATCAGATCATACTGTTCAGCACCAACAACCATGTCACGTTTAAAGTAGCTTAAATCGTCTTTCTTCCCATTTGGATGATCAGTTTAAACTTGGTCATCTTGATCATGTCTACATACTTAAATGCACTTAAGTGCTGTTATTAGATTAGGTTTTATTTAGATTCTTGTGTTAACAAGCATCTGATTATACACATATAAAACTTGAATATTCTGAATATGCATTCTAATTTACTTATTAAAATAGAAACATACAATGCATGTTTTTACATGCATGTCTCATCTCATTGGCTGCTGTTTAGGCACCGACACTGTAATTCATAGGAATTCAAAGTACTTACTTTCTAGGTAAGGGTGATGACTGGGGATGTGGTTGCCAGTTGTAATTTCTCATACAATTTAGTTTTAGCTTTTACAAAGATAGCATCCTATTATGTTTTGTGGAAATATGAGACAGGGCAAATGTGAGAGATACTTTAGAAACATATAATTTATATCACTCCTAACAAAATCTTGCTGAATATGATTTTTTAACACACTACATGAGACAAAAAGTGCAGTCACACCTTTTAACTAGTTGATTCGGCTGTTTCAGGTGCAGTTTGAGAACAGATGTATACCAAACCATTGTGGAGAGCAAAAACCCTGTTAGCCCCCAAGCAGAAACTGGGAGAGCAGCTGTCATCTGCTGCGGACATGGCTCCATGCTCTGATAAATGATCGCAGAGCCAGCATGTGAGTGGAGTTCTCTGGGAAAGCTGCTTATAAGTGACTAATAGAATAAAGCAATAACCCACCGCCTCAGGGCCGGGCCTCTGTACTGACAAATTCATATGATGGATTTTTATTATTGTGGGAATATTAGAATTTAAGTCAACACATAAACCCTGTCTCAGGGGCAATAGTTTGTCAGTAAGTCACACTAATGAAATACATCCAGAGTGAGATATTTGCTGAGTAAATTGATTGTCAGCATAATGGTATTGTGGGAAATAGGATCATGCTAGAACAGGTGACATTACAGTGTTACTGGACAGTGCTATTCTGCTTAACCTTATAGGATCAAGCAACCAATTGAATATTGATGCTAGAATTTCACTTAAGAACAAAATCATATACCTTTACATTTTTTATAAAATATGTAATAGAAAAAACATACAAATAAAGATCATATGATGTTTACTATGGTGCAGGTGTGAAGTAAATTTTCAATCAAAAGAAAAAAAAATTTAAAACCATCTTATTTAATGGTAAATAAATAAAAGCATCCATCTGTGAAAAAATCCAGTTGCATAATTTCTATGAAAGTTTTCCCGCGTATATGATTGGAATATTAAATAGCTACATCCATGACTGTCAGATAATAACAGTCTCACAGAGCTGAATGGAGTCTGTGACCTGTAAAAAGGCCCATTCAAACTCTCTAGCCTGCCAGAGCTCCTTCTTTTGGCTGGGGACACAAGTCTTTTTCACAGCCCTCCTGTGAAATATCCCAGTTGTCCATTTGTGAGCCATTGTACACAGAGTCTATAAAAACAAACTTTTTATAGGAGTGAAAGTTAATACGCACATCTTAATCTGGGCTTTTTTAAATAAAAAAATCTGGGCTAATTTAAATATGTAAGTAATTTTGGTTTATTTATGAAAATGAATACATTTGTATCCACTATTGACCTGTTGTTTTTAGTTGACAGCAAATATCAGAAAACAGGACTTACAAGGCCACCATGGGTCAGCAGTGTTTTCTCTTTGTACAAAATGCAAATTTGGAGCACCAATTATTTATGTATATATATATTTTTTTCTTTATTTTTAAATTAAATACTAGGTTAATAATATGTTCAGGAATTCCAAATAACTGCTATAAGTCTCCTTCTCACTTGCTTAGGACTTCCAGAAGTCCATGTAATACAAGAGGTGTGTAACCAAACAGTCAATAAAGCACAACAACATCCTTTAAATTTTATCAAAGACAATTTTGGGGGTCAGTAAGTTCATTGTGTGCTTTGTATAAGCCCTAAAATAGCCTGGATGAACTGTTTTCTTGGATCCCCTCACCCAGAAGTCAGAAGCTTTTGTCCATGACTGCTATTATATGTTATCACTTATTCACAACCATTCAGGAAACACTAAATACTGAAAAACACAATTTACTTTCATGTATTTACTTACATTACAAGATGTTGTCAATCCATTATGCTTAGATATTTTAGCATGGTTAAAGTGAAAAGTATAGCTATGCATGTGCATGCTGATTCTCACAGACGCCGAAGCCAGAGGTAAACTAAAATCAGAGTATGATAGCTAGAACTTATTATTTCAAACAGAGGTACACTGGAATGCAGTACATTCTTGATTCTTTTATTGCTGGATTTCTTAATAAATTACAGAGAGGTTTAGCTAGCCATGTTATAATATTGAGTCATCATAAAACTCTTTCTAAACCCACCACTCTACAAAATTCCTCAAACCACAGCTGTTATGCCTTGTTGGGTATGAGCTATTCTGGAGACATTCTAGTGAGTATAAAAATACACTGCTGACAAAAATTTGAATTTCATTTTGAATGAAATAATAATAATTTAAATATTTTTTGTGAGCAGTATATTAAGACAGAACATATATATTTAACATATAACCATAACTACTTGAGCAGTTAAGTTATTGTCATTCCCATATCCATCCAAAGTGAATAATATGAAGTCAATTTCTAAACTTATGGAACTGCTTAATTACAATTTTGCTGTCTTCACTAACACTAAGACTGAGGAAACCTAACTGCAATGAGTAGGCTGTAGGGAACAGGTTAACTTAAATTATGAAGCCATCCACACTGAAATAAGGCCAGATACTGACATGAGGAAGATAACAGAGCTGTGAGAGAGGAGTGCCTTGGAGTCATGCACCCCATCGTGTCGCTTTCCACAAACACACCATCGTGGTACTCTGACATGAAATGTGCACAATAGTGTCAGAGCACATTCACTACAGAGCAAGGAAGTCAATGCAGTATTGAATCTTAACCAGGGTATATTGTAAGGCAAGCAGGACCTGAGTCACTGCGGGTGGCTTCCTAGCTGATCTAGTTCACATGGCCATATGAATGCAGTAGTAACAAGTATCTGCATTTTGTGTCATGCCAGTAAATATATACAATGGATTTTCCATTTAGTGGAGTATATCCATGTGCTGTTTTATAAATGATGCTTCAGCGTTATTGTGTGCTTCATTCGGTTGCTGTAGAAAACAACATCACATTAAAAATTGCAAGCACATAAACAAGTGTCACCATTATTTTTGCCCTTGAACATTAAGTACCCCATGCAAAATATATCTTGAAATAAATTGCTTATAAACTCATACGTTTGATACAGAAAAGCAGAACACAGAAACATAACAAAATACAACCAGGACATCAATAACGTCACATCTATATATTTATATCTATATTTCATCTGGTATAATGCACACAGACTGAACAAAACAGCACTCTATGTATAGAGGCCAAGGGAGTCCACACTGATTAAAGAAACATATAAAACTTGCACAAACAAACCACAATCCCTTTGGGAAATTTCCTATCGAGATATGCTCTTTAACGATGCATATTAGCATTGTGCTTATAGACGATGAATTAAAACCTATAAAAAAAGCTATCCCTACTTACAGTGAAACATGGTGGAGTATCCTTAATGCTGTGGAGCTGTGGAGCTGTGGATCTGCCTCTGGAACTGGAGGCCTTAAACATGTTACAGAAACAATGAAATCAGAGCATTTTAGAGCAAATTGTGCACCCAAATGTATATAAACTAGGATTGAGTGGAATAAAAATCAGTTATACAGCAGGATAAGCACCAAAAGCACAGATCCAAAATTATACAAGCACATATAAAAAGGGGAAAGTATTGTTTTAAATTGGAGAGCAGTGAATCCTGATCCCAATCCAAGTGATAAATATTTGGAGAGAGCTGAAAGGTGCTATTGGAAAAGTGAACCCAGCAAACATTCAAGAGGTTGAAAGAATTGCTGTGAAAGAAACTAACAGCAGACAGGTGCAAAAAGCTCACAGATGGCTACAAAAATGTTTGGAGGCTATCATTATTGCCAACTGTTGTGCAATCACACATTAGGGAAATGACTGCATGTATGTTGACAATTCAACATTTTTGTTGAATAAAATTTGACATGCTCTTAAAATATTTTATTGATAGAAAGTTGGTACATATACACTTATTCCTTTAGATTCTTCAGATTATTACTACACAATCAAGTGTGCCAATACTGTTGCTCACATTTGTAGGATTGGGACACAGACATGATCCAAGTAGCAAAGGATATAAAATATTTCAAAATAAGATCTCAGGTTTATATAAAATATGTAACTGCAGAGTAAAGTGGTATGTCTTGTACATTTCTGTTTCTTGTGAAGTACCCTGTCTTGTGTAGTGTTCTATATTCACATGTTCATATGTTACATTTAGCCACTGTAATTATATTAACAATGTCTTTTCGTTGTCCTTATGGTACTAAATGATTCTAAACAAAACATAAGCACATGTTCACACATTATGTTAAAAATTGCAATCTTCACCAGTAATGTCAGATGGATACTGAGATGTTCTGGTAAATTATCTTTGATACTTTGGGAACCCCTGTTAGAGAAGACACTATAAAATGTTGTGATGGCACAAAAAACAAACAAAAAATAAAACAAAAATGAGATAAATACATTAGATACACAATAATGAAAACATTCTAACAATAAATGCACATTTTTGTGAGCTGTGTATTTGCACTGCTGTATTTATGGAACTGTCAGTTTTAACTACATATGGCAGCAACAATGCGATGGTAAGATGGAGCAATATAACTTGGAGCTGAAGTGAGAGGAGAAACAAGGAAATGATTAAGGACTTCTCCAATCAGCACCTGCTTTTCTTGTTCATGCTGTCACTGGCTTGCCTGTTTTGAACACACAAGAATTTAAATATGCCTTTGAAGTCCTATTTGGTTTATAGAATATACAATAGATCAACAAGGAACCAGGGCTTCAAAGTTTTTCATGACCCTCACCTGCTGCTAGTCATTGGTTCTAAAACCACTAAACAAACAGTGGAGAGAGGCATATGTAGAGTGACTTAAAGAACAGAGAAATCATGACTTTGTTAAATTTTGTGGTCACCAGTAAAAACTTTACAAGCTGTTTGGCTAAAAAAGGCATATGTTCTATAGCAAGGAATCCAGAACTCAGTTAAAAAATGTCATTCATATGAACACTTTATATGATAAGTACAGTATCTCCACAGTAAAGCATTTTTTTAAACAGTTTGGTCTTGTGACTGAAAACAAATTTGAAACAAAACAAAAACTTTCCCTGAAGTGTCCACCCAAATGTCAATAAAACAATCAAACAATTAAGCATCAGGTTTTTCAGGTATTTTGTTTCCCATTTTCATATCTCATATATCGAACATGTTTAGTTATTTGCCCTGCTATTTCCAGTATCTTATAAGTCACTATTGAAATTGAAGTTTCCAATGTAAATTAATACAGAAATGTATACTATAGTGATTAAAAGCAATTTGATCAAATCCATCAGTCAGTGTCATGTTCCCTCATAGTGTTATTAATAAGGTTAATTTGTTACTGAATGATATAAATAATTTAGGGGCTAATATATTTTACTTCTAATAAAATACAATAAATCGCGTTTAGAGATAGAGGAGCAGCTCAGTGAACAGCAGCAGGATTTCTTATGTCATCAGGATTGATGGCATGACTATCTGAATTAAGAGCATTACAGATTGAGGGCAGTCATTTGTCTGTACTTCAAAAGGACCCTTGATTAATGAATAATGCTTGTCATTTGCCTTAATGCCACCAGACAACTTACATGTCAAATGGACTGAAATGCTAAGTCCTTCAAGAATATATATTTTTACCAACTCACCAAGCTTTCATCTGGCAGCTATGTTCAAAGCTTTGAATTGTGATACACATCACCAAAATAAACAGGGAAAGCGATTATCCTTCAAATCTGACAAGCTTGTTAAAGGTCTGTCACCAGCTTTTTTTACTAGTCAATTTAATCCCATAGAATTTAGTTGAAGATGAGGACATAAATAAATCTTACTTTACAGTTATTGCAGTTATGATTGGTTTGTATAGACAGATTTGGATTTTTAGTCCATTCATAATATTCTATGTAGAATTATTACATTGTCATTTTGTTTAATGCTTAGTAATGCACTAGGTAGAGCTAAACTGTACTTACCTATATGTTTTATTGTAATATGCCTATTAATATGCATATATTTGGAAACAGGACATTCTGGCATAATAGGTTGGTTTCCAAACTGCTAATGAACTTAGTGAGCAGAGTAAGATAACAGTATCGGACTGAATATTTGCATTATTGTATGTAGTGCTAGGAAATAATGTCAAAATGCATTCCTCATACAAGATCTCTTGTCCAGAATAACAGGAGTGTGTGAAATATACTAAATTGTGGTTAAATCCTCAACTAAATGTGCTAAATAGTATCTAAATTAGTTTAATACTAATTATGTGTATATTATCACATACTATGAAGTATATACTATGTCAGAATTAGAAACCATTGTAGCCCATTTCTCTGCACAAAACAGCTTCAAATTTGTGACGTTGCTGGGTTTTGTCACAGGACCTTCTCCCTGCATTGCATTATGAGTTGACTTGGTCATTTCAAAACACTTACATTAGTGTTCTGTAGCCATTTTTAGTAGAATGACTTAGGGTTGTTGTGTTGATGCATCACCTCCATTTGCTTGAGATTCTGTTCATGGACAGATGTTTTGACATTTTTCCTTTAGAATTTGCTAGCCTAATTCAGAATACATTGTTCTATCCATGGTGACAAGTCGTCCTGGCCTACATGCAGCATAATAATCATGATGCTGTCACCTCCATGTTGTATTTTTATGCAGAAATTCAGTGTTTTTTCCCCAGATATAATGCTTCTCAAAAAAGCTTTAATTTAGGTTATATCGATCTATAAAGTGTTCTTTCCAACAGCCAACTGAACTGTTCATGTGATATGTGAGGGCCAACAATGTTCTTCTTGAAGAGCTATGCCTTTCTCCTTGCAATGTTACTATGCACACTGTGTTGTTCAGGTTCAATTCTAAAGGTCCACATACTTTTGCGACTCCCACTGTAATACTGAATAACTTTAAATAATAAATAAGTAAAGTATAACATTTTTGTCTCATTTATTTAACTGGGTTCTCTTGATGTATTTTTACAAGTTGTATGAAAATCTCATGATGCATTGTTTAACATTTCAGCAGAAAACTAAAAAGAATTTGAAATATTCACAAACAAGTGCTACTGTATTACACTGTTGAATAAAGAAAACCCCCTTATCCATATTTTGAAGTATTTTTAAAGCCTTGGTTTTAAAAGAAAGAGTTAATGAAATTACAATACATGCATAATCAGCATCTCTTTAATTAATTGCTTTGGTATTGAGTGAACAGGTGATTATTTTTTGTTTTGTTTTATTAAATTTTGATATTAGAGTTTAAAAGAAGTAGACCATGAGCCAGCTTGACTCAGTCTCTTTTCTCCTCCCACATTGTATCTCCGAGCCCTTACAGGTGCATAAATAATGAGAGGTGTGGTGGAAGCATGCCCCCGCCCCACCCCCACCCAAACTCACACAGCCAGGTAGAGGAAGCACAAACACACAGAAATAATGGATCAGCAAGGAACCCAATTTGCATTTTCCATTCAAGGGTCTGAGACTCGGCGCTCGGAAACACATGAAAAGAGCCCATTCAAACATGTAAATGGGGTTGTGTACATTACAATGAGAGAGGAGTGACTGAAACTTCCTGCACGGCAAAATCTGTGGTGGCAAGCCTTTAATTGCCTCGAACTGAGTGTTAGCCATACTGTGAGCTCGTTAGGTAGGGCGCAAACATGAGTGGATAATTTTAGTTTATTAACAATTATGTACACAACTGGAGCCTGCATGGAATCACATTCTTTCGGGCCTTGTGATTTACGTTGTATTTTAAGTTACTATTTACATGTTTCTTTAAGTTGTTTCCTTGAGAAATAATTCTTCTGGTACCCAAGCAATGGGTAAAAATGGTCATGATCCCATTTTGATAAAGCAACAGAATATTTTAGTTTGACCAGCATGGCCAGCACGTTGTGAGTCATTACTGTTTAACGTTTAAACTCCTTTTTCCTATGTTCATGTTGATGCCTGCTTATTGCCTATTTGCTTCTGAACAAAAAAACCTGTCAACATTTTTTTAACCCTGCTGCTATTTATTGTGCAATTATGTGTTCTCGAAAAAAAGCAATAGTGAAAGGCCTTTTAAGGACGAGCATTTTAA
Organism: Parotocinclus spilosoma; assembly: GCA_033117975.1. NCBI lineage: Eukaryota > Metazoa > Chordata > Actinopteri > Siluriformes > Loricariidae > Parotocinclus > Parotocinclus spilosoma. The sequence goes on from JAVSBV010000001.1 coordinate 9,612,979, forward strand.
AGGGGGAGGGTACTTAACAACAAATTCAAAATTAGAGCAAATTACGCACCGAGTGATTATAAAACTGTTGGCAGTTTAGAAATCAGTGCCATAGTGGAAAATAGCTGGGCAATTTGGAGGGGCTGGCCTGCGTAAATGATGGCAAAGTCTAGTCCTATAAGAAGCGCGTGTGTATTTGAGAAGGACGATGACTCGTGGTAAAGATAATTCCTGCTAATGGGCAGTCCCTGACTAACACACTAACTGACACTGGGGCAGCAGGTAATCAGGCTGACGTTAATGCAGTCCCTGAATGTGACATCTCGTCATCAAGAATTTTTTTCATTGGCATAGAAAATGCCAGGCTGCTCACCTCTGACTGTGTAGCCCCCACATCTGTTAACCTTATTGATTTGGAGCCCTGCTGATTCCCTCCAGATCCTCAGATCCCCCACTGGGCTGGTGAAGTGGATCAATCCGTCGCTGGGGGCCATGGCTACGAAACATGGCATGTGGAGTCCACTGTTGGTGGCATGAAATTAATACCCAGCCAGAGCTCAGAGACAGCACTGTACTCAAGTGTATACCAAACCCTCTCTACCGTTTCCCCTCACTTTGGCATCTTTTACAACTATAGAAAACTGAGTTACTGAATACCAAATATGGCAGTGAGTATTGCATATAATTCAGCAGTAGTTGCATGATGCAATTTTGCATGATGTTAATATAAAACAAGCATGTTTTCATTACCCCTATAACCAACTGTATCGAATCAGCAGTACTGGTATTATTGTGCAAGACTATATTAATTTACAAATAAATTAGGGGGATTTGCGATAAATGCCTGTTTGTTGATTTGTTAAGAAGGTAACAAAAGAAAACTATTTCCTTACATATAACATTTAAATTAAATTTGCACTTGCATCTACCACTCCACATTTCGATTAATAAAGTGTTCTTTAGAGGGAGTGGCCGTTCTGAGTGAAGGTGCTACTAGTAATCAGCATAATCCATGCTCAATTCAGAAGTTAAAGTTTAATAGATGCAAATAACATGGCTTAGCATTTGCCATTTGGGCTTTTTGCTCATGGCATTTCAACTTTCTTCCATAAGCTGTATTTGTCTTGATTAATTTACATAACTGATTTTTCTTTTGTGTTTTGATTCTGTGTTCTACTGAGTTGCATATTTGATGAGGATTGTAATAGACTTTTTAAAGGAACAAGCATTAGGTAATTTGACATATTTCAAGGTTTGTCCCTAACTTAGTATCGTCTGTCAAACCGACATTAGCACTTTTTGTTCAGATTTCATTGGCATGCATACTGCAATACTATTGTTATTACTTTCACCAGTTTTATGGCTAAGTGCAGCGTTCACTGATGTCTTAAATCCATCCATCATCATGTATCTAGAAATCTCTTTCTGCGACTGACAATAAATAATTAGCTATGTAACACAGGCTGCAACTCAAACTGCATAATACAGAAGCACTGTTGACTCCCCCAATGGGCGTTTCCGGTCCCAGTATGCAAATTAGCAGCTGGATGGCCTCTTTATCTTAGGGCATATGTGTGTCTGAGTGGCTTGTTTTATGTTTTTATGTGACCTAATGCTAATAATGCATTTTTTTTCTTTTATGTCATGTTATTATTAATTGCATGCACCATCTATGAGCTGGTAAGATGTGTGTTTTGGAAGTTTTGGGGCTTGAGCTGTATTGCCTTGGCATTCCCGTCACACTGACTGGTAAATAGTCCTCGTAATGTTGTCTATGAAATTGGCTGTTAATAAAGACATTGATAATCTGCATCATGAGCAAATTTCCTGGCTTCTTTGTCCATGCCGACACTACAACGCTAAGAACTACGTAGTACTCCTGTAGCTTACTATGTTGTAGTGAAACAGCAATACTTGGCTAGAGCTACTAAGATTTCAATGTTAGGCCATTGAGCAAGGCAGATAACCCTCAAATTATTGAATTATTGCAGTTGTATGCCTGAATAATGTCTTAATTTCATCATAGATGTCATACATAGTGTAGGACAGTGTAACGTTCTTCTGAGAGGAGGTGGAGGAAGTTTGTTTGGAAACAGTCTTGTTTGTTTTGTATCACAATCTGGCTTCTACTATTATATGCTTAATTAGGTCAAAATGCAAAATGCTCATACAACCATTCTTTATGACAGAAACAGGGAAGAAAATATCTGACTTTCTCTTGTCTGGTTTGACTTTTTAAAAAATTATATGTTCAGCTGATTCTCACTAATTTTACGCTGCAGCTTTCATTTTGCTATGTTCCAACTCAGATTCCTTTCCTTTTTGAAGTAGAGGTTATAAAAAGAAACAAGGCATCTGTGAAAACAATCTTCAATGGCTTTAAACTTTAACCATGGTCCCCCCACTGTCCAGCTGTATCAACCTCTTTTGAACAACTAAACAGCCAACAAGAAAGTGGTTGACCAAGATTGAGACTGACACCCTTAACATGTTTGTGAATATTCGGTTGCAATCAAAGTGATGCAATTATATCAATTTATATTTTATATGTATATTTTAGTACAATTTAAATCTAGTTATATAGTATAGTGTTGCTCAAATACATTTTGATTACAAAATTATAAATAAAAAAATAATTAAAAAGAACACATTGATATTTGAATTGCTCTACAAGGCAGTCCTTTGAAGGGAAAACAAACAAACAAAAAGAACAAAAAAACCCTTCAATGAGCAATCAAAATTGTATGATTATAATAAATGAACATTTCCTAATAATACACACATACTGCCCCTCCCTCCCTCACCCTGGTAAACAGGTGTGATTGTTTATTGACTTTATGTATATTGCAAGATGAAAGGTTTAGAATTTTTATAACTTTGTAATGCACACAGTCATCCTTAAAAAAGTTTTTAGTCTGCTACTTGTTTCACAAAAGAGTGTGACATGGTCAAAAATTGTGCACTGAAATACATTTCTGTAATATAATATTGTTTGTTTGTTTATTTGGCTTCTTTAACATCGCTATCGCTGTCAGTGGCCATCTTAGCGACACACACAAGGTTATATTCAATTCAATTTAATTATAGTATTATACTTGTTTATATCCATACAGAGGTTCATCTCAATACTAGTCATATATATACACATACACAAATCAATGACAAATTAGAGTAATCAATTAACCTAACATACATGTCTTTGGACTGCAGAGGAAACTGGAGTACCTGTAGTAAACCCACACAGACACAGGGAGGACATGCTGACTCCATGAAAAAAGAACTCAGGCCACTCCACCCTGGAATTGAAGTGGTGCTACCAACTGAACCACCGTGGTTACCTTGTAATAGAATAGAATAGAATAGAATATTTATCATTCCACTTAAGCCCTCAATACAATATTAGTATGTTTGGAATTGTAGGATGGTGTGTGTATGTATAAGCAGCAAATGTGAGCAGCGTCAGTAGAAAACGTTTTCTAATAAAAGCATTGCAGCAACAATGTGAGTTTGAAGTGTGAAGCTTTCTGGAAAAATGTGTGTGCATGTGTGTTGTGTATGTATTTTAAGAGGGCGTGCAGACCTGTAAACACCAGGGCAGTCTTCATGGAGTAGTCACTGTCATTATTAGTGACAGCATGAGCATGGATGCACAGAGCTACTCCAATATCACTGTCACAGCCCTATATTAAGCCATTACAGCCATCAAGCAAGCTGCCAGAGAGACGCATGTCTGGATCCAGTGCTTCCTTAAGGGAACAGCTCACGCATGCATGTGATTATGACAGAGACGAGAATACAAACTCCATTAACTGCTGACACATTGTTTTGTGACCTGCAGCAGGGCCTAATAGACTAAGGCTCAATCCAAGCCATATCCAAATCGTCATCCATGATAATATTTTACATGCTCAGTAATTATTCAAATGAAGGAAAGGGCAAGGGCATCGGTAGTGGCAAATGAGGTCGCCATTTGTGAGGAGAATAGTCTTAAACTCATACATTATGCATGAGAATCTATTCTCCCTCACATTCTGCACTAAAAAGTGGTTTAATTGCCAATCAAAGGATATGTTCCGACACTTTGTAATGTATCAAAAGGCAGGAAAATGCAAGTGAGCATCAAGTTCATTGGGCATCTATCAACGAGTAGCATATGGTTGGAGGCCCTTTTGGCCCTGATATGTAGATAACCAGACAGGCTCGGGCAGCATGCAGACCAAAGAGCACTTAACAATAATGAAAATTACTAGCACTCTTCCCTGTTCGTCACACCCTAACATCTTAATTTCATGGGTGACACTTAGGACTCCCTAGTGAGCCTTAATGGGAGGCTTGGGGTCCTCTCTTTCTCCACCCCTCTGCTTGACACATGTCACATGTCTTATATTGGGCCTTATCAAAATTGTGCTGAAATTAACAAATACAATATTATGAATCCATTACTTCATGCAAAATTCATAAGGATGTAAAAATAGTATTTGGTATCTTTCTTATTGATGTGGTTGGATTGTAAAAAAGAAAAATACTTTTAATTCCACATTGCTCAGAGCACTCAAATACCCCATACCTTGCTTGTTTAATATAAAAGAGGCAGTGGGCTGAAGAGGTGAAATAGCAATCAAAAACCCTGTTTAGACTAGATATTTTCGGAATTGTATCCAGAATAGGGCTAAGCCACATAAAATGTGTGTAAATGTACCAAAAAAGCACTTCTCAGTTGAATCTGAATGAATTGTTCAAACCAGGAGATAGTTGGAAATGCTTTGTAGACACATACTAAACACATATTAAAGTGATAATATTCATATCCTCAAGATACCAGATCTGACCACCAAAACCTGCTCAATACTTTGTCACATAAAACATCATCCATGAGGTCCCTGCCAGCATGGTCAGATAAGCAATAACGGAGGATGTGCAGCGCTGGCAAATGACATTGAACTGATTTTAATTTCAAGTAATTTGGCCCTCGCACTGTAGTTGTTCTGCATCATTGTTATATTAAACAAATTTAGCAGCCGCCTGTCACTAAACATTCTGAAGTTGGCACATTCCTCTTAGTATAAATGTATTTAAAGAAATGGTGTAAGATCCTGACATTCGATTCAGCAACCATCTTTGTCAAATACACTGCTCACACAAATTAAGGGATATTTATTTTTGATATGAACAAATTTACAAGTTATGTGCATTTATACACCAAGACACAATTGAGAAATAAGTGTAAATGGATGTAGTTAATATCTTATTGTAATCCACATACAAAATATATGAAAAGACAGAGTGCAAACAACAGAAGCATAAAAGCATTTTCAGCATTCTATAAAGAAACAATGTGTATTAATTAAGTATAATAAGCTAAATGTTTTACCTGTCATTGCTGTTTTCACAGGTAATATATTTTCTGCTACAAATTACTCAAGGCATCAGAGGTGCAACATGATAAACATAATAACACCCACATTGGAGTCACACATTTCAACATGGCACAATTAACTGCACAGTCTGTCACAAAGGTGAACATTTGGGGATCCAACAGTTGTAGATATTGTGTATATTTGAAATGATCTCAGTATGACTTTTACAGTTTTTCATTGTTTAATTTAATTTAATGTAAATATTGTATATTATTATAATGCTTTGCCACTCCTTCAAGGCATGGGTTCCTTCAGGCTTCAATTTCACTCAGTGTAGAATTGATGCCAGAAAAATGTGCTAACCTGACTAATCAAACAGTTCATTCATTGATTCCTGGTCTGGCAAGAAGGCAAATGAATGCAGAGTCTTTTAAATCTGTGTGCAAATTGTGTCTACGTACAGTTAAACATCATAGTCTTAACATTACTCTTTTCTTTATTTTGTCTGGAAGTTAATGTTAAGTACCTATTCAGGCAAAATCTCCAGATAAATCTCAATATTTGGCTAAAATAAGAGTGAGACTACATTAAGCTTTGACAAAGTAACGACATGGGCCTTAATCAGAATAATTGCCTCCCATGGAGCCCTACTCTACTGTAAGAAAGATATTGGTTATGTCCTGTTCATTCCACCAGTGTCTCATAGACTGTCTAGTGGCCAAAGTGGGCGTGAACTGTGACCCGTCAATCCAGGGGCTGCTCTGGTCACTGTGATTTTATGTGTGACTGTTGTTGCATGCTTCATGGTTCAGTAAGCTTTAAGCTTACTGCGGGGATCAGTGGGAGAGCAGGGGTCTGCTAGCCCCAGGACAAGCAGGGACAGACTAGGAGCATCAGGACAGATTTCAGAAAAGCGAGATCAGCAGGGGGTTCTCAGTAACAGGCATACGACAGGGACGACTTGGCATCAAAAGACAGGGGTAACATGAACAACATCATGCTAGTGTCCCATAGTGCCCCATTTCCAGCTATATTTTGGAACAAACAAGGTGGAACACTTTTCAGACTTGTAAAAAATCCTTCACGCAGATCCCATTTTATATTCTCATATGTGTGTTTATACCCTATGCTTAATCATTGTTACTTAAATTCTAGGTTTAACCAAAACGTGAAAGAAGCAGGTGATAATACTAGTATCATTTGCTAAAGCTTTGACAGTACAGTTACTCAGATCTAGAAAAAATCTAAAACAATCTAAAAAAAGACTAGGAGCTTAACAAAATTTAAGCTAAAATAATTTCCATGTAACACATACAATACACCTTTACATTGTTTATGTTTTTAAATTAAGAAAATAAATTGGATTGGATAATTGTAATTTATATCCACTTCCATCTCATTTTATATCGTCAATCCCACATATCGTCATACCCGTCATCCACACCCCAACCAAACACACACACACACACACACACACACACACTTCTCATTAATGTGCCTGCCTATACCTATTTTGCAATATTACAGAGTGAGTCAAAAATAACACCCAATTATTAGAGAAACAAAGGGGAAAATGACATAGCTCAATGTAATGGGTGAGGAGGCCTATCTTTAGCTTATGTCTGGAAAATGGCCGCCATCTTGAAAGTCATCATATTGCATCAAGGGCAAGTTTTTCCAATGGGAAGGTGCTCATAGCTGCAGACTTCAACAATCGGTACCCAGAAAGACCACCAATTATACACAGCACTGTTGCATCGCTCATAGCCAAATTCTGAGAAACTGGGACTGTGGACGACAAGCTATGTAGTGGCCGTCTGAAGGCAAAGAATCCTCAACAACAGTTCTGGCAGCCTTTGTGACATGCCCACGATACAGCACATAACATGCCCTGTGTCTTTTGACTCACCCTGTAGTTTTGCTGTGGCACCTAAATAAGTAAACTGCATTATTTATTGTGTGGAGTTTGCATGTTCTCCCCTCATCTGTGTGGGTGCTATCTGGCTACTACAGTCCCTGGCCACTTTGTGCCTTTAAATAGTCCAGTGTGAGTCTGTGTGTGTGTGTGTGTGTGTGTGTGTCTTGCAATGAATCCTGTCTGGATTTTGCTCCCCAGTTGTGTCATGTGCTGCTGGATAAGAACTGGCTCTGACTCCTCCTGACCCTTAACTGGATTACATGGCACAAAATTGAGTAAATTAATTAACAAATTAAGAGTTTTAATAGCTATCTTGGATTGTACAGGTTAAGAGTTGCTCATTTAACTGCCAGTTATGCTTGATGGAGTGCTATATGACCTTTGTATAGACTGCTTCACCAATAAACCTAGACTCGCATGTCTTCTCCCCACGCACTTATTTAATTTATACTGCATTGCTTCAATATCTAATCCAAATGCAACCCTGCAGGCCTGTGATTCACTTTAACCATGACCTGGGATGGGGCACATTACCAGTTGAGGTGCATATTGCATCAACCCTGCTGATTTAAGCTGTTTAAATGCAAGCCACAGGTATGAAGAAAATGGCAGAGAACATTCTAGCATAGCAAACCCTCTTCAAAACATCAACTAAAATAATTAAGATGACACCTCCAACTGGCTTGGCGGCCTCCTTAAGCGGGATATTTGGAGGCACTAATTAAATGAATCGAAGGAGAGAAATGCCTGAACAATTCCACTACCTCGTAAATCTTCCATAAACATTATTTGTTTTAAAACTGAAGCAAAAAACCCATGCTGTTAAATTCCTTAAGCCTGCTGCTGTCGATTAAAAGGACAGTCAGCTGGACACCTCATTCCTGCTGTGTAATGGTCAGTGTCCAGCTTGGTTTCCCCTGCTGCTTTAAGTAAATTAACACTGGGTTAGTCGTGCACCTCCCCCAAGCTCTTCAAATGAATTAGAAAAAGGCAAAGGTTGAATAACTTCTACATACCACAGGAGTAGGACCAACTAAATTAAAAAAATGTCAAATCATTGATTTATTATGTATATATGTAAGCATGAGTATTTATATTACTGTTCAAACAAACCATGCATTTCAATAGTTCCATATGTCCATATGTCAATAGTTCTGTATTTATTTCAATGAATTACTATTCAAATGAAAAAGTAAATACCATACATCTTGAAAGTACTGTTCCACCAAGGATGAAACAGAATGTGCTTATTAAATTATACATAGATTAGACATAATTGGCAAAGACTTAAAAGTAGATGGGCTAATTATTATCCCAGCCACTTAACTTGCTTTTGCCTCAAATCAAGGCCACATCATGAATACATTGCGAATCTGCTCAGAAATCCTTAAAAAACCAATCTAAGTCTTAATTAAATTTTGCTGTAAGAAAGTGCAAAGAAGATCCTAATCCATTTCCATGTGGCTGGTGAAGGGTTATTAGTGGACATTAATTTGTTTAGTTAGTCTTGTATATAATGTGAAAAAGGAGGGCTGGGTACAGCATACAAAGAGAACATTGAAAAAAGCAGGATTCAACTGGGTGTATTAGGCACACTGGTGTATTTTGTCATTGAGTTTCTAATTTGATTCATGCATGACTTGCATGTCCCATTCTTGTCTTTTGCCGTAGATAGATGGAGAGAGGATGATCTTCTAAGAAACACCTTAAGCAGGTAAGCTAGCTTTGTTCTAAACAAAATCTCTGCAGGGATCAGGTTCTTCATTGTGGACCGCTAATGACACCATAAATGACAAAGGCATATTTTAAAAGTACAGCCCCATCTTCAAATTGGGTGAAGCAAAACAGAGTGTAAGTATAGGGCCTATTTGGAGAGCTTTTTCAGTATGTGATCCATCTAAACAGCAATGTTGAACCAGCATGGCCTCTAGGCTTAAATCACCCCAGCATTGAATCAGATATATGCAGAGAAATGTACAACAAAGGTTATGGTTTCATGCTAACAATTACGTTTTCTAATGATACTCTAGAAAAGGTGCTATTCATGATGGATACCACTAAGGGTAAAAGGAGATTGAGAGAAGGGAGAAAAAAGGGAGTGAAAAAAATAGTTGAGGGTACATCCTTGACTAAATCCTCTTTTCAGCATAATCCACCTCAGACTCTGTCTCTAAGCATTGGAGTGTGTTCCATCTGATCTCATCCCAGAGTCTCATTCAGTGGCAAGCTCACTGACTTGATTATGTTCCTGTTGTGGCAGACCTATTCACCCCTTTGAGCTTTTCCTACACACCTGGGATAAAAAGGGGGGATTTAAACAAGTCTGAATGGCTTAACCAGGTGTTGAAACAAATAATGGTTTAACATTGTAATTAAAATGGCATGAATATTGCATTGGTCCTGGTTAAAGGTCCCTCATTTTGAATGACTTTTGGCATGCAAAGGGAAACGTTGCTGAATAGTTGCTTTTTCTTATATACCAAGGGAAATATGGTATTGATGGTGAATTAGGCCATTGACTATAACCCAGAAGAATAGCATTAGGTAATTATGTCTTTAGAGATTTGGAATTTGGAGATTAACCCATTCTCCATTTAAACAAATCTGTTTGAGGTGTGATGAATAGAAAGGGACTGCCTTAATTTAATTATTCATATATTAAACTTTGATGTAATAAGCTTAATTTATTTACTCAGTTTAAGTATACAGATGTCTACAGATATACAGTAAAATCATAAGTAACATGTCTTGTAAAATAGCAAAAAAGAGCAAATTCAGCAATCTCTGATATATAACAGTAGCAATCATGCTTCAGTACATACTGATGTGCTCATGGGCGAGGGTGAAGCTGACTTGCCAGCTGGGTTTCTTAGCATCTTGGCGTTCCTCAGCTGTGTTTAACAAGTTGATAGAAGAAGTAAGGGTCGCGTGTGGGGAAGTTTCCAAACAGCAGAGCAAAACTTCCTTGGGGCTCTTGGCTTGTACTGAGTGCCCTGTGGCCCCCTGTGGAGAGGGACCTAATCTCAAGCAATAAGTGAACCAGAGAAGGAAAATAAAATGCTGATTGCATGTGATTGGCAGACTGGATGGTTACCAGAGTAACCAGAAAATCTAATTCATCATCAAAATAAGACCAGGGCCATAATGGCAAGAGCAAACTAAAAGACTATAGACCAACCTATAAATTCCTATATATAGAATATACTACTGCTGAGTACAAACATACAATGTGATTTTGCCCTTTATCATTAACATTACCAGTAAATGGAACTTCTGTAGGTTTCTCTTGCTTTCTTCTGGCTATAAAATGCATCTGCAGTTATACAAAATGATGAAGTATTAAAGAATTTCCTACAGCCTATAATATGATGTGTAATGTTAATTAGCTCCCAATTAGCACTTACATGCAGCCTGATATTAATCTGAACATTGGCCCAATCAGAATATAAACCTGCACACACTTTTGCATATTCATTCAAATTAAAGCAACTTAGTAATGACACTTGTATGTTGTTGAAATGTTGGAGGAAACCAGAGGATCTGGAAGAAACCCACACTGCCAGTAGCCAGGCTGGACTTAAAGACAAGAAATGTTAGGCAACAGTACTTTCCCCACAACACTTTCCCATCTCTGTAACTTATGTTACTTGTGTAATTTGAATCAGTAAGTATGTTCTGTACTGTTATATTTGTGTTCCATTACATGATTCAGGATGACAAGGTTTGAAAATGGGGAAATTGATTTGCTAAGTCTTTTTTACTGACACAGATATTCTGTTTTGAAGGCTACTGTATTACATGTTGTACTATGACCACATTTTTGTATTCATTTCAGGACCAAATTACTTGCCAGATCATGGCACACTTTATGTTCCCTTACAGCATATATCATAAGTTAAGCACTGTTTGTAAATCATCATCTAGAGTTCTGTACCTGCCAGAGTTAAAATTTTACCATATGAGATAGGTACTATGCAAGTACAAAAGTCAAAATGTAATAAAGCTGTTGCATGATAGGTCGAAAAAATCTTATGTTTAGATTACACACTGAGGACAAATCCATGGTTTGCAAGTGTCTGTATGATACATAGTGTGGCATTATTAAACTGAAATATCAATTACCTTATAAATAATAAAGATTAATCATCAGTGCATTCCAGAGAAGTTATTCAAACTTGTTGTTCAATCACATTCACAGCAAATTTCAGGTTGCTTCATGTCTTAAAAAGGTCACCCATGGCATGATAAAGTAAATTTATCACCATGCAGCAACAAATATTTTCTGCCTACAATGTCTTATTAACCTTTGTTAGGTACATCCAGTTTATTGCCTTCAGGATGAACTTTACCTGGATGCTGAAATGGCACAGGATATGAGATACTGTATTAATGTACATTCATGTTGTCCATTATCTTTTGAAGCACCATTATTTTGGCTGATTAAAATTTGCACTCTAGTTATTTTACTTTAACTGTATTATCCTAAACAGGAGTCATGTCAGTGGTGGCAGTGGTGTGTGATCTTTAGGGGATTGCTGTATTCAGGCATGCAGGCAAACAGGTACTTGGGATGGGATGCCAGTCATCAACCAGACTTCATAAAGGGTTTCTGTAGCATTGACCAGTCATCCAGTTTAACCTCCTCTTGTTCATTCATGACCAGTCATGTCTCTGTGAGACCCCAAATATTAAATATCAATTTAAATAATACAATGACAGTAAAAATAAAAGAGCATAACATTACCTTGATTGGAGGGAATTTACAGATTATAGAAACAGGTTTCATTCTGGGATGTGTGCAATATAAGTTGTTTAAATGGATGAATTTGCTCTAACCTCATTGTTATTGTGAATGGGCTTGTCTTCAAGCCAGCCCTGTTTGTGTAAATGTCTTTGATATTGACTCATTTTTGTAGCCATTGGCAGATGTACAAAAGTCCATGTATGATCCATGCAATTAACTAGAAGGACGTTTTTCTTTATCCATATTTTAATTCTGGAGCTGGACTGTGTTATTTCTTGTCAGCTAATAAAAAGTAACTAGACTAAATACATGTCAAATATATGTTTAGTTTTTGACTGTTAATTCTTGACACCCAATGCCCATAGGTTGGGTGTTCTTGAAGGTGTAACCGACTAAAATGGCACCATTTTCATTTCTGCTTTCTAAGTAATTTTTTTTATACTTTAGCCATGTATTTAGTAAGAGAAATGAAGCTCTGTGTGTTTCAGGCTGAGTGATTGGCAGTCAAGAATGTTCCACTTGGCCTTGAGCATTTATTTTTCCTTCACACCTAATTTAATTCCATCATTCTGGTTCAAGGTAATTATTGTCCTCTACAACCCCAATTCCAATGAAGTTGAACATTGTGTAAAACATAAATAAAAACAGAATATGATGATTTGCACATTTTCTTTCAATGAAATACACTGCAAAGACAAGATATTTAATGTTCAAACAGATAAACTCAAACAGACAAACTTTTTTTTTTTTTTTTTTTTTTTTTTTACAAATATTCACTCATTTGGAATTTGATACCTGCAACAAGTTCCAAAAGAGTTGGGACAGTGACAACAAAAGCACCTGTTTGGAACATTCCACACGTAAGTGACACTATTGGATGTAAAGGTAGCAAGGTTCACCACTTTTCACCACTGAGATGGGCTGAGTCCACTTTTCAAATTGTTTGTGGAAATCATGGACTTTATGTCCTCCAGGCCAAAGAGGAAATGGTCTGTCCGGATTGTTATCAGCGCAAAGTTGAAAACACAGCATCCCTGATGGTATGGGGTGTGTTAGTGCCCATGACATGGGTAACTTGCACAGCTGTGAAGGCATCATTAATGCTAAAAAGCAACATATACTGCCATCCAAGCAACGTCTTTTTCAGGGACATCCCTGCTTATTTCAGCAAAACAATGCCATGCCACATTCTGCATGTGTTACAATAGCATGGCTCTGTAAAAGAGTAAATGTAGGTAGAAAGTAAAATAGTGTGGGTACTAGACTGGCCTGCCTGCAGTCCAGACCTGTCCTCCATTGAAAATACGTGGTGCATTATGGAGTGCAACTGAAGTTATACATCAAGCAAAATTGGGAAAGAATTCCACCTACAAAGAATCAACAACTACTGTCATCAGTTCAGAAATGTTTTTTAAGTGTTGTTAAAAGAAAAGGTGATGAAATACATTATTGATTCCTGGCCTGAATTGGGCCTGTGTGGATTTTGCATGTTGTGCCCATGTATGACTAAATTCAAATCCAACATGCCTGTGGTAGAATCCAGTTTTTGAGAAGTTTATAATAATATCTGAATAAATTAGTATAGGTGAATGTAAACAAAAGCATGCATTTTACAAAAGCATGCACATTGCTTTATCTATACACACATTCTTAGAAGCATCAGCATCACAGAGTGTACAAAGTGAGTTGGCTCCAATGGCAGAATACTGGGCACACGTGAACTTCCCATCAGCAGCAGTGGAAAGATGAACTGAGAAGACAGCACAGCAGCATGCACCTAGCTTCTTCAGTGTAGCCCAAATTGAGAAAGGTTACAGTTTGATGCTGAGCTAACATGAAAGTTCTTTCTCCCAGGCAAGAAGTATGAAGTTCTGGCTCGTCACAGTGGCTAAATACTGAAAACCTTAACATAATGGCTAAATGGGGAGGACATGGCTGCACCATGGACCCTGGCAAAACTAGGATGGGCTACTATGAGATTAAGGAAAAGAGATTGTGATTAAAGCCAGTTCAATCCCAAGATCCCAAGCATAATAGTAAGGTACGAAAGTGTAAATGTACAAATGCGTTTCCAAAGATGCATTCATCTCCCATGAGAGGGTTTTATATTTAAATTATAAAGTGCGCATCCACACAGTAGTCTGAATGAGAATCAAATGGCAAGCAGAGATTGAGCAAGAATAAGAGACACACAGTCATTTTAATTTTGGGCACTAATATCATGTCAGTGCTGCTATAAACATTCACTTGTGTTATTTCCAGTCAATTCACCACAATTACAGCACAGCAATTAGGGACGTTGGTGAGTCGGACAATGTGAGCAGCCATGTGTACCTAGATACCTAAGAACCTGAATTTCATGCCAAACACATGCTCTTGGCTTTGTGATCATCAGTAATTGATCCAAGCCGTGCAGCATGTGCAGGGTTTTGTTGACATGTCAGTTGCATACTCTGCTCTGTCTCTGAGCCTGAACACTATGTATGCTGTAGATGATGGTCCCCTTTGTCTGCCATCACAAGGCCTTCCTGTTTTTCAATGACATATGAATAGGTCTCTCCAGCTGTCATGCAAAATGAGCGCATTTCATTACAAATAAATTTATCTAATCTTAATACTATCACTTTTTTTCCTTCCCTCCACCCCCACCCCTCCCTAATAATAATTATTTAAAGCTCCAGGCAACAATCTATAGCTCTCTTAAAACAAATAAACAGTAGGTGTTCCACATCATTTGTAGGAGAGCTTATTTTTTTTAATCGAAACATCATTAATATCATGAATCTTTTATGCAGAGTTTAATGTAGTTAGATAGGTCTGTCCAACATTTAAAATGCAAACGGCTGCACATGATTACCTGTCATTTTGCGACAAGTGAAAATTTGATTACCGAAGAAATTATATATTTAACAGCCCTGAAAGGACCCCATCCGGATTCAATGTGTGGAAAATAATATGCAATAAGATTTATATATTTTTTAATCCAGTTTGTCAAATGTTTTGTTTGGAAATGTATGTCAGTAAAAGCAAATTGGTATTTACAGAATAAGAATGTGCCATATATTCATATTTTCTGATTTGATTACTACTTACTCTCAGTGCTTTTGCAAGCAGAGGAATCTTTTTTCACACTCTATGCCTTAAGAAAAATTTAAATGCTGGTCATTGCAGGCTGATTATGAGACATCTAATCAGCTGGTGATTAAAAAAAAACAGCCTAAATGTGTCACCTGTGTCAGCAGAGCTCTCCATCATTATGTCTATTTTCAGGTGGAGCAGACTAGAAGTTATAGGTGAGCTCTGCTTGCGCCAAACACCCACATGTAGTTATTTCCTGAAGATTTTGCCTCGAGAGTACTTCAGCATCTTAGTTGCTACAAAAAGGACTGGGCTGAAGTGGATCCATGATGCAAATTACAGTTCAAGGGGTAACTCTTCATTCTCTATTCCCTTAGCTTGCTATTGTATAGTCAAAAGCAGCTGTGAAAGGTTGATATGTGCCTAACTAAGCCAAAGTGGGTTAAGACCAACTGATCTTGAGCTAACTTTACTTTACACTTAATGGTAAATGCCTGCAGTCTTATTAGGGCAGAGTTTACATTAAACTTGGTTACATTAAATGAACTGCTTCCCAGTACAGGTAGTTTTTAGTAAAATACATGAAATTTAGCACATGAACTATTGATTGTTAAACAAACATAAAGAAACATTAATAACATAAATTAAACAACAATAAATAAACTTTGATGGTGATGCTGTATTCCAAATGAACCCAAAGTGTAACCCATGTACAAACGCAATTATTCCAGTGAAATATTAAAGAACCAAAAGAGTGAATTTGCTTATGTAATTCGATTAAGAGCCTGATCAATGTAACATTGATAATCTCCAATAACAAAATGCATTAAATCCTATTAACATCACCTTAATACACAAATTGTTTCAAAATGCAAAACACTGTGCCACAGTTAACTGGAAATACAATGACAATCCCTTGACAAGCCAGTGCATTTGCTAGGCTGGCTAAAAAGCACAAAATATTAAGATGACTATCTGAAAGACCTTGATGTCTTTCTTTCTTTTTCTTTCTACTGGTGTTCCCTGAAGACTAAGAAAAGGATGCACATGGGAAAGGACTCGTCAGGTCCTCAGTGAAGGTGTCAGCTTGTGAGGATTTGACTGATAAGGTAATATTCTGGCATGTTCTCGTGTAAGCAACATTTTAAAAACTCATTTGTCAAAGTCAATTCCACTGTAATTCTTCTTATGCCTGCCACTCTTTTCCATGGAACTTTCATCTCCAACACCTCCTGTCACTGCTTAAAGAGTCACAGTGAAAAAAACACCCTTGACAAGGCTGGCAGGCATCAGCTTTTGCAAAGCCACTTAACGGAAGGCAACATGCCCCCAGTGGATATGATGAGGCTTAAATTGTCTACACCTCTGCTTCAGCAACCTAAGACTGTGCTACACAGTTAATGTCCTTGACAGAGCTGTACTGTCAATGAGTGCATGATGGCACATCATACAATTTACTATCTTTCTAGTGGTCACTGATTGTAATGGTCCGAATGTTGTACTGATATCATCACTTGTAGCACCGTACTTATTAATATCCCTGTCAAACTTGTGCTAATTTGTTTTATGCTAATACTAATCTTAACATGATCCAGGCACAATAGGCATTAGATTATATTTTAAAATGTAAATAAAAATTCATACAACACAAAAATCTATGTGACACATCACTTTAGGATGTAGATTGTAGCTTCCATACAGAGAATTTTACTTGTCTGATAAATATAGACTGAGAGTTTTATGTACCTTCAAACCATCACAACCACCCAGCCA
Organism: Parotocinclus spilosoma; assembly: GCA_033117975.1. Taxonomy (NCBI): domain Eukaryota; kingdom Metazoa; phylum Chordata; class Actinopteri; order Siluriformes; family Loricariidae; genus Parotocinclus; species Parotocinclus spilosoma. The sequence continues at coordinate 9,629,828 of JAVSBV010000001.1, forward strand.
TTTTCCTGCCACTTTATTGCAAATATGATTATTATTCAGGTAGAATTACATACTCTATCTCACATTCAAGAACGTACTCAGAATTCGCAGAATTTACTCTCTTGTGCCATTTAGTAGCTTCCAGACCCTATCAGATATTGATACATTTGCAGAAACTACACACATGTATACAGACTCTATAGGATGTGTAGGTCAGTGAGACTTTACAACAGAATAATAGTTACATTGGCAGATAATATTTACCTTATTCTTGAGAGGTACCTAAAATGTTTTGTAGTACTATGTGAAAAAACAGGTTGCAGTCATGGATATTATGGAAATGATCTTTGAATAACAGTCCATGTCCTCTCAGGATGTAAAATGTTTTGCTAATTAATCCAATTGTACCCCTTTGTTATGTATGATTTGTGATTCATTGGTTTTAAGTAAAACATTGGTTAGGCATGGGCCACTCTTTCAAATGTGCATGTGTTAACATAAACAGCACCTAGAACATACAGTAAATCTGGTTTTACGATAAACAAGTGATCAAAGGGCATATCCAAATGTGTAAGGACCCTATAACCCCCCCCCCCCCCCTTATTTTTTGTAGGAAGAAGGAGGGGAGTAGAAAGAATGCACAGTGGTTTCCAGGGGATACGAATAAAAAGCTTTTGGAAATGCAGTGTGGAATTGAGCCGAAGGGGCAGCTTCTGAGAGAAATTCCCCCTGTAGCTTTGGAAGCGAAGCAAGGAATAGCCATGGCTCTTCTGATCACACAAAGGCAGGAAAGGAGAGAGAGCAGTCTGCTGCCAACGGGGGCTCTCCCACACTTCCTTTAATGAATTTAATTTATTAAACACAAAGAAAGACGGCAGACATCTAAACTCTGACGCCTCTATCTGACCTTTCACCTTTCTGTCTGTTCTAAAAATCCTTCTTTGTACTGAATGAATTTGCACACTTATATGACAATGGTTAACACTCTTTCTATATTTAAGTAGTGTTAGACCCTTGTCTAAAAATAACTGTTTCAGAATACAAGACAAAGTTATTTCAATACTTTAAACATACAGCTTTATGTAACTGTTTGCACATCTCAAGTCAAATTTGATCTGATTCTGATACTTGGTCCAGCTACTCACTTTACCCCTAGTAGAAATATACTTTGATATACACACAATGACATAAAGAAATAAAAAAGCACCCAGATAGAAATGACAAATGCTGCAAAACTCAGCATACAGTTATGTATCAAAATGATTGCAGGTGTGGTCTGATTAGAAACTGGGTCTTTCCACACAAAGGTGTAAAAGTGCCTCCCTCAATTTAACAGGCAACTTTTCTTTAGGTTACCTCTTGGTGGGAGATATGACTGTTAGATATGCCTTTATGACATATATGCCCACATATGGACCAGTAGATCATCCATACTTGTAGATTGCCAAAGCAAAGTAAAAAAAATTGGTGACAGGCCAAGGAAGTCTTCCGGTCTGGTAGCAATATTCCTGGCAAACCCTTGCTGTGAGTGGGCGAGCATTATCCTGCTGAAAAACTTCATTTGGTTGCCCTGCCATGAGAGGTTGCTAAATTGTTAGTGTCCCTCATATCACTACTAGTGATAAAAAAAACGTTATTTGCAATGGTGGCCAGATCATCAGACTAGCTCTCAGGCAGTGTGTTGCTTTACAGCAAGTGCAGTAAATTAAATCTCTCAAAACGAGATCTTTTCATACTTGAAACCAACCATTTTCAAATCTGAATCAGAATCTGGATTTGTTGTTAAAGCCAATAGTCTAAGTGTCTCATTCACTACAGCACTGCAAACAATAATTTACACATCTACCTGAGACATAACTGCATGGCAAGTTTTGCAGCAATCTATCAGTGTATGTTATTTTTGTTTTTAGTTATTTTTAGTTATTAGTATTCAATGTGTCCTCTATGAATATGGCATTACATTTACATCAAGCATTGTAGGTCAGTATCAGCTCTAATTCAAATACTAGGTATCAGAACTAAAGATTCTAAATTTCCAGAACAGAAAATTCCTGCTTATAACCATTAGGAATCCCTCATTTGCTCATGTTACATGCCTGCTTAATTAGTTACATTTTGACTTACATTGGTACTCCTTTAAATAAGACTAAATTAATGCTTAATGTCCGTCAACACAAGACACAGGCAGAACATGCATATTGTACACACACAGCATTTGGACACCTCATTAAAGGCCAAGGGCATAAGCTTAGGTTGAATGCCTGTGATCTTCGATCCCTCAACCTTCATTGAAAAAATAAAACACCATTTAACAAAAGCCAAGGGCAAGGGATTACAAAGTTTGGTAGGGACTACACTACAGAGTTACAATCAAAAATGCTACTGAAAATTGTACTACGCAAAAAAGGAGTCTCATGTTAACTATATTGACTCATCTGGGCTCAGAGGCATCTACAATGGATCATCAGAGTGTAAATGTGTAAATTGTCTTTTTTTATATCTTCCTTTTAAAAATGGATTCTGTGTACTCTGGATCAAAGACTGAAAATATCATTCAGACTGTTATCGGCAAGTTCAAAAGCCAGGGTTTGTCATGATGGCAGCATTAATGAAGAACATGTAGATCTCAGTGCAACACTGCTCTTCCAGTGACATCCATGCATTTTTGAACAAGACAGTGCAAACTGTATGCTGTAAACATTACAAAGGCATGGCTGAGGAAGAAGCTATGGGTACTGGACTGCTCTGCCCACAGTCCTGACCTATTTCCAATGGATAATGTGTGGAGACTTTTGAAACAAAAAATGTGTCAATGATAACTCCGTACTGTTGCACACCTGTAGATGAGTTTGCAGGAAAAATGGGACAAAAGAACAACTATAACAATAATGGCTTGGCATCCTCTATGCCGAAATGTATTTTAAGTATGGTGAAATGGAATGAAAACATGACTTGACATACATAACATACTGTAAGTGGTAAATCCTACTGTCCCGACTTTTGTGGAATGTGTTACAGGCCTAACATGCAGCAATGGATGTTTATTAACAAGTGAATTGAAGTTGCCCAGATAAAACATGAAATATTTCATGTTAATACTGTCTTCAATGGCAAAAAAGTCAAAGTGATATAAGAAACACTGTGTATTTTTTAAATGTCCCTACTTTTTCTGATTTGGGGGTTGTACATCAGTCTGGCTAGTAAAAAAGGTAACATTTCAAATGCCTGAGTACTCTAGAATGAGTACTCTAGCCTCCCGGATTGATGATCATCTTCCTAAAAATACACTCCGTCTGTATTCTTTCTGTAGTGCCCTTCTGGAGAGGGAAAAAATGAAGAGAAGGGGGGACTATTTTTCTGTCTCATATCTGTGCTCTTCGGATAAACTCAGCCATTACTCAGTGCCAAGGAGAGGCCTGCTGGGGGAAAAAGCTTCTAGTGTGAAGATGAGGGAAGCATCTGACAGACAACTATCTAATAAACTCAGGATTGGACCAATGTTAGAAGGAAAGCATGAATCTGTCTGTAGAGCAATCTCTGTAGATTCCCTGGCAAAATCAATGTAGTGTTGTAAAGAATCAGAAAACTGCAAAAGTTGATGTGTGTCAAAACTTACAACATGGACTAGACGCTTAGCCTTTTTCACACTGACCAGAATGCTCAAGTGAATAGCCAGGATCAATTCCAGGAGCTTTTACAAACATGTACTTCACTTGATATGTGCAGAGTATGAAATTAATACATTTCAAATATGAATAGTAATTGCTCTAATTTTATTTTTAGCATGTTTTACATTTTCCTTTACTGTAATTCAACATTTGTATATATTTTATAAAAAAATATATAATATTAATGCAATAAAATGACAAAAACAGCAGCACTGCATCAACATCCAAGCAAACAAGTGGTTAGTGCTGTCATCTTACAGCACGCGTTTTGATTCTCTCTCTCTCTCTCTCTCTCTCTCTCTCTTTCTGGTTTGCATGTTCTCCCCTGCATGTTTTTTTTTCTGGGATACGATGATTTTCTCTCATATTTCAAAAACACGTGAAAGGTCAGTTGGTCACACTGAATTTGTGTATGTGACAAGGCATTTGTTATACTTGTGGCGATCATTTGTCTTCTAAATTATATTTTTGGAAAATAACAATACCATAAATTGGATTTATATGGTATGAAAAGAAATTAATGAGTGATAACCTTTACAAGCAGGTTCACAATAATTTTATACCAGACCACTGTCTTATTATACAGGGATTAATAAACAAGTGTAAATATGAAAACAACATACAGTAAGTCACTGCTAATAAATGTTGAACCTGACTATTACCAGTGCATAGATCCCATGCATTACCATGGAAGCTCTATAAGCAAATTCTATAGACTTAAATATAAATATTATAATTAATATAAATACTATAAATAAATAAATATGAGGCCTAGATATAGGTGCACATTTAACAAACCAAAGCTCAACCACTTCTATCATGCAGGAAGTGCGAAAATTGAGGCATGAGTGGACCTTGACTCATAGCCTCTGTGTTAACACCTTACAATGGCTTTTTGCTTGCTCTGATGAAACGGCTCAGCCATTATTGTTTGAACAGTGAACTTGGTGATCCATTCAAACAAGATTGTGCGATCATGAGACCATGATTGCGTACAATGGCTTCGGAGAGTACTTGCCTTGTGACGAACATTCAGCCAACGGAAGTCATCTGATCATCTACTTTTCTGCTAATCACATACAGAAGGGCCAAAGTCCTTCTGCTTGAGGCTGTTTCTTTCCATACCACCTGAGTAGATTGAAATACATTTCTCCTCATTAGGTCAGCCGGTGTGCCAAAACAAGAGTCCTCTAAGTAATCTTTGAAAACAGGAAATAATTGGCAGCTTGTGACACCCTCGTTATCACGGCACTGATAATTCTATCCCCACTGCCCTCATTAGAGCTGACAAGTCATGCAGCGATTAAAAATCGGAATGCTGCAACAACAGTGTAAGCATTAGGATCAGTGACTGCTTTAACTCCCAGTGACAAGGAAAGCCTGGCCAATGACTCCTTTTCAGTCAGTGGGGAAGCTTCAGCCTCACTGACTACCAGCGATCCAAACTGACAGCTCTCTCAAACAGGGGAACAGGGAAGAGAGGGGCCACCAGTCCACCAAGGAGTTGGGGGTGTGTTTGTGTGTGTGTGCTGGTAGTGGTGGTGAGTATAGGAGCACATAGATTTCATGTTTTGCTCTTTTCTCTGTACAAGCTTAGTCACAATCCACTGCTGTGAGAAAAAAAAAGGAAAATCCTTTGGCAAGCAAGGCTGCAGAACACGCTGGAAGACATACCAACAACCTTGAGTGGAAAATGTTTATGCCATATGTTGTTTTCTCAATCTGTTATTCAACAAATATTAATGTAGACAGTGGAAAACAAGGCAGGAGCAGCTTGGGTTCATCCCAGGCAGCACTTGCTGGCATAGAGCAGAAAAATAGTCATGAAGGACTTATTTAAGTGATCGGTGGCCAAGATGGATGGACTCAAATTAATCATCTCTGAAGGTAGCGTGCTGGAAAATCTTTTCGTATGCAGAATGACTTACAATTCACTTTCAAAATGGACATGCTTTCCAACATCATGGGTTGAATTAGTCAAAGCCAGTAGTAAAATGATCATTTGGTGTTGCTGAGCATGTTAGACAGTATTTTTCTGTGGGTGCATGTTTGTTTTCTATGAGATGATAAACTGAGAACTCATCTACTCTCTCACCTGTCACTCACTGTAAATCCTGACAGTTCAGAGTCAGCATGGTGCCAGGCCTGGCGTGCTGGGCATGCAGGCCAAGGTGATGGATGGCTGGGGTAGTGCCAGTGGAGAGCAATCTCTCTGCCCATATGGACTGGTGATGGTAGCAGGAGGCGAATGGGTTATGGCACTCTGAGTACCAGCAGTGCTTTGGCCCGCCACCAGGACCTGTCATCACCCCCACTCTCACCCCAGAGAGAGCAAGAGTAAAAACAACTGCCATTATCCACCAATATGACTAAAGTAGGCTTTTGCTATGTATACCACGGGAAATAAATTGTTGTTTTCCATGTTCTCTGCAAAGGGATGGCAGTCTAACGAGCATAGAAATTCCATATTTCACTATCTTGTGTTTTAACCTGTACAAATAGCAGAAAACTGGCAACCTTATGCTTTCTGTTCAAGTAAAATGCATATGTGAAAAGTAAGGCCAAACTGCCTTGCACCAGAGGCCTGGTTGCTTGTGTGTTATAGAAAATAAAATGAAATTAGAGCAAAGGCCTGGCATCTGTGTGGAGATTTATGGACTTGGATTTAACTCTGAGTCTGTATATACGTGATTTATAAAAGCCTTTTACATTTGTGCTCAAAGAAAAAACGTTTTGGCACCCGCAATCTGAAATGGAGACCAGACTAGGCTATGAAGCAGCACCATATACATATATTTCAATGTCGGATCTTGAGTAAAATGGCAATGGCAAGAATGACTGGTATTAAAACAATTTTACATCTAGCATGATGAGTGTTGGGGATATATAAGTAGCTTATCTTGGTCTGTGCACAGTGTATAAGAGAGACACAGTTCATGGCTAGGTTGTGTCTCCCTTATACACTGTGCAAAGACCAAGATAAGCTACCTATATATACCTAACCATGACACTCCCACCACCATGCTTGATAGTAGGCAAAGTAAACTTGTTTTTGTACTCCCCACCTGGTTGCTGCCACGCATGCTTGACACAATCTGAACTAAATAAGTTTATATTGGTCTCATTTGACCACAGGGGATGGTTCCAGTAGTCCATGCCCTTAGTTTGTATTGTTTATCAGCAAACTGTTTGCGGGCCATCTTTAAAAAAGGTTTCCTAATGGGATGACAGCCATGCAGATTAATGTACTACATTGTGTGGTGTATGTTCTGCGCACTGACAGGCTGACCCCTTTATTCTCTGCCGCTATTCTGGCAGAACTCCTACGTCTATTTTTGAAAGCATACCTCTGGATATGATGCTGAGAAAGTGCACACAACTTCTTTGGACGGCCATGGCAAGGACTGCTCTCAGTGGAACCTTTCCTGTTAAACCACTGTATGGTCTTGGCCACGGTGCTACAGCTCACTTTAGGGTGTTGGCAATGTTCTTATAGCCTAGGCCATCTTTATGTAGAGCAACAACTTTTTTTAAGCTACTCAGAGAATTCTTTACCACAAGGTGCCATGTTGAACTTCCAGTGACCAGTATAAGAGAGTGCACACCTGCTAACATCTGTTCCCCATTCACAACTAAGACCTTGCAACACTAACGAGTCGTACGATACCAAGGAGGGAAAGTGGCTAATTGGACACAATTTGGCCACTTTCTATTTGGGGTATACTTCCTTTTGCTGCCAGTGGTCTAAACATTTTTGGCTGTGCGTTTAGTTATTTTTACAGTACAGCAAATTTACACTGTTATAGAAGCTGTCAACTGACAACTTTGCATTCTATCAAAGTGTCATATCTTCAGTGTTTTTCCACAAAAAGGTATAATAAAGTAGTTATGAACATTTGGGGGGGGGTATACTATTTTTTGTGAGATAATGTCTACCAACAAGGCCAGAAGGCAGAGTCTTTCATTTTATAAGGCTGTGTCAATGCCCTTGGTAAAGGTCATTTACACTGCTGTGCTGGCAGCAGTAATGCAGAAAAGTACATTGAGACCTTAGAGAAACATATACTGCCTTAAATATGGTATAATTTCCATTAATATAAGAATTAATCTTTAATAGTAAATTAAATTAAGTTGAACCAGAATAAAATAAAAACCCTACATTTTCTTGGTTTTGCAATAAAAGAAAAGCTAAAGTAACTGTAAGGTTAGTAAACTAACTGTAATTTAAGACATTTTTCATGCCATCATGACCTTTTTCAGTTGTAAATACTGCATAGTATATGGTTTATGCTCCAGCTAGTCCAAAAAATGAATAGAATCGAGAAAGCATTGTTTCATAATTTGTTTTTGCCCTGTTCTATAACAATTATCCCTTTAATTTCGTTTGGTTTGATAACATAATAAAGATGTCATTAAGTGATGTTATTGGTATCTTTACCACATCAAGAAACTTAAAAGATAGTAAATGACCTCTGTGAGTTATACAGTGGCATATTGCAATAGTGATGCTTTTTGCATCAATGTTTTTAATTATATTTTACTCAGAGCTCAAGATCTCATTACACTGGTGGGTTTACTTGGGTAGATGGAGTGACAGCTTAGTGTCAGCCTTTTTGTGATAGATCCTAGAATATATTTTATGCATTTTAATCCCATGATTTTGAATTCATTTTCCAAACCCACCCATAAATCACCAAAGGCATCCTTCAGCATGTTTAATAGTAAATCTCAGTGATTATGCTGCTGAGCAAGGTATACTCTGTTTTGAGAGATAGAAGAGGTGGAGGACGATGATATTTGGAGGGGGTGGGGTGGTTTTTTCCCCTCCAAAGCCTTGCAAATCCTTTATCTAACCTTCATTTGGGAATGCATGTTGTCATCAGACTTCATACTTAGCTGACATGCCACTGTCAAAAATTAACCTATGTATTAAAAGTCTCTCTTTCTCTCTCTATTCACACACACACACACACACACACACACACACACACACACACACACACACACACACACACACACACACACA
>JAVSBV010000001.1:9642146-9660327 GCA_033117975.1 Parotocinclus spilosoma
CATGAGGACGGTCCCCTCACTCAACCGGAAAACTTAGCTGTCTTCCTTAATCATCAGAATCTCTGAATAAACACACACACACACACACACACAAACACACACACACACACACACACACACACACACACACACAATGTGTTTTCTTGTCTAAACCTCCCAAATGTATCTAGTACGTTTATGAGAAAAGGAGGGAATCTAAGAATACAATGAAACAGAACACACATTCACATAGACAAGGTCATGTGCATGTACTGGATTTTACAGATGTCCTGCTATAGAAGGCCCAATATTCATTTTATACTCATGCACTGACCTTTATTAACATATTGGAAACTCAATTGTTACATGACTGGTGGAGAAGTAATTTCCAATTTTCTGCAATAAAGCAGGCACTGCAGCGCTGCCTGCTGCTTTTGGACCTTGAAAAGTTCCATTTCCACACAGCACTGAGGTTTATAATCCTATAAACATTACTGTATCTGCATGTGTTGCTCCAAAAGGGTGATGGAACAGTGATTCTAAGCTGGAGAAACATGCCTTTTTGTTCATTATATTAATGAAATTTATTAGTAACAGTTAGCTAGCGAAATTGAAATACAAGGCCTGCATCATGGGCAGAATGTGAGTAAAATGGCAACTTCATTAGCATAAGTGTGTATCAAAGCTGTCATTAAAATTGCTCCCAGAATTGCCATATTAGTTGTTTTATGAGGTAATTTTTATGTGCAGTAATAGAATCATCACTTTACCCTCCAGTGCATATTAAACTCACTTATCTTTTTGTAAAAACTCACAATAACTCATTCACAGCATAATGAAGTAATATGGTTATGGTTATTTCATTTCCAAAATGCACTAGTTGCTGGTGTGAAAATAGATGTGTTAGTTTGTGGTGCATTACAGTGAAGGGCAAACAAAAACATGATAATAATATACATAAACCATAGCAAAAAATCAGCCATAATAGTTCAGTATAGAGAATTTTTTTTTGGTTTGTAGAATACTCCACATATTTTGTACTTTCAATTTGACAAGACACACAAGGAGGAGAGAGGGTCATGAACTTCACATTAATAATTAAGTATGAACTTGAAGGACTTTGGCTAGAGTAAAAGGATGGAGACTATGGCCTGAAGGATTTCAAGTCATGGAGGTGTGCATGTCAGGAAGAAGAAGCAAGAGCCTGGACATGTTAGGAAACAACAATAAATGAAAGATTAATGCCTTAACTCTGATTAGCAATATTGCAATTTTTCACTTCTGTCAGCAGAATAAAGGCTTCAGCAACATAGCACTAGATACTGGCTTTTCCATAATTGAGGCTTTAGCTCCTAGCTGTGCCCTTCAGCCTGCCATCCATCAAGCTGACTCAACCTAAGACATGGTGACAGCCTCAGATGGAGAAAGAGTTTTCTTGGTAGTGAGGCAAACCTTTTAAGTCATTTATCCGCAACTGAAGTATTTAATTGTCTTTCCACCTCTGTTATTACTTATTTATCTAGTTCTCCCTTTCCCTCTACAGACCTCAGTATAGTTAATGCACCTTTCACCCAGTCCTATTAGATGCAGCGAAATATTTTCAATCATTGCAAGCCTTATGATTTGATATATGGGTAATTTTTAACGACTTGTTTTTAAATAAGCATTGATTCCAGTCTTTGTCAGTTATTTTATGATCCAGTAGATAAAAATGAGACTTATCAATTTGTTTGGTTGTTTGAGAAATCATTTAACTAAAATAAACTCATATATGCATATTTTCATTTGACAGTGTTTAGAGCACATTTTTTTACACTTCAGATTTTTCAAATATCACTATACTGAGTTCTGTATCAGGGTGCCAAGTAAGTTCCCAAGTAAGAATTCTCAGGATTCTTTATATTCTTTTTTAAAATTTCCTACTCAAAGGTCAGGTCAAGTTCTGAGCTTTAGTTGAATGCATTATATAAAAAAATATGTTATTCAGATACAAAAATTATTGAAATAAAATAAAACACTTGATGAGTCAAATACTGATCATACTATCTACAAAGCTTTGATAGTGACTCTCAAGATCAGACTACTTAAGGATTCATTGCGTGGACACCACATTCATTCACACTATAACATGCAGTAATAGGGACAGACAGTATTGAAATTAAGTATTTAAATATTAGAAGTAAGTTACTCACTTTGAGTAACCAAACCCTTCCAAAACTTCATTGTTGTTTTGGTGAGATATATGAATCTTGCATCCATTGCTAAGACTTTTTCCATTAAGGCAAACAAACAAATAAACAAAAAATGAACATATAAATAAATTAATTCATTTTTATGGATGGATACGATTGCTAGCTAGAAAGTATTAACAGATTTGTAATTTTTACATGGGGTAAAGCAAATAAAAAATAATTAGAAACACTATGGTTTTAATACTACATACATACTACACTGCTAAATAACTACATTTTAATACTACTTTCTAATATCCTCCACCTATGTGGAGTCTGTATATTCTCCCGATGTCCACATGGTGTTACTCTGGGTGCTCTGGTGTCCTCCCACATCAAAGACATGCATGTTAGGTTAGCTGGTGTTTCTAAAGTTCCCTTAATTTGTGAGTATGTGTGCCCTTCAATGAATTGGTGCCCTGTTGAAGTTTGTTTCTGCCTTGCACTTTGTGCTGCCGAATAAGCACTGGTTTTCCCATGACCCTTACCAGGCTTAAGTGGATAAGAAAATGAAATAAACGAATGAAGAGTTGCCTGCATTGTGCGTGTTAGATTGTATCTGCCAAATGACTACGAGCTGTAAAATGCCTAAAAAATATATATTTATTCTAATACATACCAATTGAAAAACGAAACTGTTTACAAAGCAATGAAAATATAGGTACAAGAGTCCGATTGTAGGACCCTACTGTAAATTTAGTTTTAACATCCTTGGGTGCAATGCATATTTTGGCACCTGCTGTTTTGTAAAGAGCAAACCTGCTGCCTTCTTACCTGAGAGGGATAACAAAGGAAGCTAAAATATTTATTCTGCACCCTTGTTGCTGTTTATCACAAAACATCTGCCCATCTCATTTATCATCATATATCACTGCTTGTGACAAGCACTGTCATGTATGCCAACAATATCAGAGATTTTGAAAAAAAAAATGCCAACCATCAAAAATTTATGGGGAGGACAGCAAAATGACAAATCCCATTATGAGTTAAGGTTGTTCATTAATTATGTCATCTAATTGGATGAAAGCAGATGTGGAACAACTCATCCGGAGGGTCAGAGGCAGAGGAAGCGCAGCCTCGTGCTTCATGCTTTTCTATTAGGAAGCAGCATGTCCTCCAACTCCCTGGATTACAAAGCTCTTTATTGATTAATGACCATAATTTATTACAGAGAAGAAGGCCATGCATCCAGTTAAATGTACAATTAATCAATCCTCCATCAGATTAGTGCGATGGCAGAGCTATGAAGAAAAAGAGTGGTGACTGTGGGTGATTATGAGACCAGTGGGACCACTCTTATGTCTTAAAATCCTTCTTTGGGTTAATACAACTTCTCCCATCTGACAAATGTTCCTTGAAGAAATTGAATAAAAACGCCACTGATGGAATGACCGCCTTGTCCCAGCCTTAGCTCTCCGTCAAGCTCTCTAGAATAATGTACCACCCCAACATGCTCTGCACAACCATTTATTAAACTCAAAATGGATGAGAATGTGCCTGCAGGTTTAAATGCATCATTGTTAAATCAACAATATTTTATTAAGCAGGAAATGGATGTGGGGTTAAAGGAACCCATGGCAATGTGAAGATAAATTTCAATTCATTCAAATTCATTCACAGTCATTATACCCCAGTGCACCAAAACACATGTGACATGTTAAATCCAGCTTTGGAAAACCTATAATTGATCATAAAGTGTCATGCCTCACAAGTGCCTGTTGGTATAGGTAGTATTAAAGTACAGTGTAGTTATTATTTAGTCTGCCTTGTAATCAACCAGTCAATGGGTAAGGGAAAATTCTGATATAAAACAATATTTTTTATCTACAGTGCCTATAGAAAATCATTATACTTTATGCAGGTGCCAATGAAAAAAATGACCCCCTGAAAAAAAAAACAATTGGATCAGTCACCAAAATATGTCAATATGTCAGATTTCTAAGAAAAAAAACCCAGATCATTTCCAGCAGTCACAAATACGACAAGACATAGAGTTTGTTTTAAACTACAGAAGCTTCATAGGAGTTTGAAACATTTTTTTTCTAAACACCAAATAATAATTTGCTTCCATTCTTCTTGGATGCTTAGTATTGTGGTAAGTGATTTTCTATGCATGACACCCTGTTCCAGTTGTTTAATTATACGGCAACCTATTATTGCTCTAAAGGCATGGTGCTACGAACCAGATGCTTGAAGAGCGTTTCTTCTTCATGTTCTTGCAACATGAAGGTCAGCTGGTGAATTTATGGAAATGTAAAGCGGCCTCTCAATCAATGAAAAATTGTCTAGCTATATTTACATATTATCATCAAAGTGGAAATCATTTTAAAATGTACAGTTTCAATCCCAAATTGAGCAACCCTAGGGCGACAGTGAAAAGGAAAAACGTCCTGAATGTAGAAAGAAGAAAACTTCCTTGTGTAGAAAGGAGGACCAAGCCTAACAAAAAAAAAGACCCATCCTGCGATTGTGGAGTAAATATTAAATGAAATGATTAAGTTGTATAAATTCAGTTAAAAAAAAGTAAAATTAAGTAAATAATAAAATTTTTATTATAATGAGATAATGAGTCCTCAACAGGAAGTTCTTGAAAGCACACCGTCTCCTAATAACTAAATGATGGAGGGAGGAATTGCACTCTGGTGTGGCTCGGCATGGTGGAACTTTCTATATATGAAAACCAGTAGAGTGATGCTGACATGGAGGAACATCTAAGTGTGTGGTGCTGGAACTGGTACCGGAACCTCAGCTTGGAAAGAAAAGAGAGAATATACAGTGGTGCTCGAAAGTTTGTGAACCCTTTGGAATTTTCTATATTTTTGCATAAATATGAACTAAAACATTATCAGATTTTCACACAAGTGCTAATTAGTTAGTTCCTGCCAATATACACATACTCTTGAGTTGAGTGGTTAATTAAGCAAGTGATTAATCTTCCAGCATGACAATGGCCCTAAACACAATGTCAAACATATGAATCAGAGAAAGATTTGAAGGTAACGGTCCTTGAGTGGCTGTGCCAGAATTCTAACCTACGTCAGCTGTAACTCACAATGGAATTTGACTAAACTTGAACAATTATTCAAGGACATATGTCATACTATTCCTCAGTCAAAGTGGGCAGAGCTGGTAATGACATACCCAAACTGTTTGACTTTCCAAACCATGTTATTGATTTTTTATTATAGTCTTCAGAACTGTTCACTTACTTATGTATATATTTATATGAACTTCTGGCTATGTCTATTTATAAGGTGTATGTTGGAAGAACATGTAGAACCATACCAACAGATTCTTGTTATTTAAGATGAGTTGTAAAATTGTATAGAAATGGATGTAGTTGAGGTGAAGAACATCAGGTGAGCAGTAGTTTCAGTTACTCGTTCTGTTGTTTCCTCATATCAAAACCCTTTGTTAGGTGTGAATCTTTCTTATACCATGATCACTTCCCAGCATATGAAAACAAAGGTTTGCTTATTCATAACAGAATGATATGAACAATACCACACTTGTTTTATTATATGTGTCTACAATGAAACCTCCCATATCCAGTCATTATTGCTAGTACTACTGCTCAGCACTTTCAGGGTTTTATAGGAGCTCCATAGCACATTTTGTTCTCAAATTATGCTAAGATACTAATCCTTTATTTCTCTTGTTGGCATGTAGTGGTACAACTACATTAGATGAAATAACTGTGTACAAAAGTGAATGTGAACTTAGTATTAATATTATTATGCTATTAATATGAACTTAGTATTAGTATTAATACTTACTTAACATTGAATTGAAACAGATACAACACTGTGTGACCATTTTTTCACTTATGATTTAACAAATAGATGACTGACTAATATCCATATACAATTTTTGTTATTGTATAGAGTGCAAATCTTAACTATATATTTTTATGATTTATTATTACTATATTAACAATTATAATTATAATGTTAATTATCATAATTATCAATTGCATGTACAAGTTTATGTTAAGGCTTAGACTTATGTTACTTATGTTTATATTTTTGCTTGTAAATAGCTTGTAAGGCTGTAAACTTGTGTTTACTCAGGTATTTATCATATGTGTAACAGACAGCACATTCTTTGGTTTTAAATGTGACTTTTTTGTCTATACAAACAGCTTGTATGTGCACATAAATCCTTTTTTTGACACCTCATTGCCACATGTACTAATATATTTCCAGAAGTAATTATTGCGCTGTTTCACTTGTTTTTCTCTGTGGCATTTTTACATTAAGGACAAACACAACAGTTGTTCTAAAGGTGCTAGATCATAAAACTGACTGCAAAGGCAATGCAGCAAAATCATCGAAGGCATCTTCAATCGTCCAGCAGAGGTTGGCAGCACCAGTGGATACCTTGTTAGATTGAGGTGCTCAATCAAGGCAGCGCTGGAGTGCCAAGTCAGTGCAGAGAGTGGTGATTACAGGGCTATGTGCGCTCAGGGACGAGGAAACGGACTAGATCTCTGCAGGTGGCCCTCTGACATTCAAGCTTGCATTTTTGGAATCAGTCTTGAGTGATTAGGGCAGCTACAAGCAAAGGACAGATCAAACAATTATTTCTCTCTCTTCCACCTGTTCTCCTTGTGGCCTTGTGAAAGGCAGGTCAATTTTTCCAATCTCTGTATGCTTAAAATTTTAAGTCAGAAGATATCTGTTAATGTTTTTTTTTTGTACTGTATTTACAAGTAAATATTTTCACAATGCTAATTCACCACTTTATTGGAATAATTTCAGTGTTTACACTTACGTAGTATTGGACATAGAGTGAGACTATCGATGCAACATTTCATTTTGAACTATCTATGAACCGTGTTTGTCGACTACTTATCCCTTGCTAATATGAAATAGTAAGCTTACATTACTCTTTCATATGCTTTCCATATGCTTTCAAGTAAATAGATTTTCTTTTATATTATTATTATACTAAAACATGAGGTTTCAATTTTTAATTAAAAAACACATTACCATTTAACACTGCAGATTCATTAACAATACTATGCAGAACTAATGCTGATTTAGTGCACCAACACCACCTTACTGAAACAACAATCACACTTCTAGGTTTAGGCTATCTACAAACCTTAAAATCTTTAAAGAAAGACATTAAGTTTAGTCATTAAAAAGAATGCACAATTCTCATTGTCATTATTGCAGTAGTTAAAGGAAAACATTTATGTTACAGTCAAAGTGGGAATTACAGAGATTTAACAACATGGCAATCACACTGAAACACCCAGTGCATGGATCAGCACAAGAGGGCAGCATTCAAGTCTGCAGTCAATATAGATTTAGTCCATAATAATCTATCTATATATCTAAAGTCAGTAAAGACTTGTTGGCTGCCCCCAACTCTCTCAAGTATGCAGAAAAATCAGGATTTGTCCAGGCCTGGACAAATGCTATGCTCAGCTTTGATACTTAAAGTTGAGAATCAATGTGAAAAATAAGTCAAAGGGAAGATGGGCCTACTTGCTTGTGGTATAATAAAATGACACTTGTTAAAGAAGTATACCATGTTTGGGACATCAAGCCCAGTAATAAGTAATGTAAACAATTTTACCTGTATTGACCTTACTCTAATTTGTCAGAGCCATGAGGGACAGAGTGAAACTCCCAGCACTAAATAGATGTAGGTAAAATTGTATCCTACACCATGTGCCTAGTGTGCATGTGCATAGTAGCAGCCACTTTTTCAGCATCAAGGGATAAACACACTGCTCTGTCTCATTCAAGCATGTCCAATAATGCAAAGGTGTGATGCCCTACCCAACCGAAATGCATCAATGACAATCAAGTTTAATTATTTGTCTCTAAATTTATATTTTTAATTATATAAATTAAGTGATTGTAGTGGCTCTGTGGAGATTTTTCCAGTGTGTACATTTGCCTGTGTGCTCCAAGTTAGGCTAGTTGTGGGTTAGGCTCCGTGCAGTTGCCCTGAGACTCTGACCAAGATAAGTGGTAGTAAAACTGAATGGTTGTTATAAATGATCTCACTTGCAGATATTTTTTCATATTAGTTATGTTAGTAAATTAGCTTTATGCGTGCATCCAGAATGTAACTGATCTTAATATGATAATATCTCACAGCAGTATACATGTACATACAACTGAATACTTAATTTGTATGTCTCTGTATGTGTGAATATAACATTATCTAATTAAAATTATTAATGCACGGACAGTTTATTCATGTATTTAAAATATTTGCTAAAAATGCAAAAGATTTAATGTAGTGATCCAAATTATGTAAGGATTTTTCCATATCTATTAGGATTAAGATTCTGTGATTTAGCTTAACTCTTGCATTAGCATCAGAGAAGCTGCATGTCAGAAACACAAAGTACATCAACCTGTACTAATGTTTGTTTACAGATAGAGGAAGCAAGGAATTGTTCAGTTAAAGCATTTACTTGTTCGTTTAAAATGATTACGAGAGGAATGCAAAATTCACATTAATGTCATATATGATTTCTCTCTCCATCTCTCTTTGTGTAACACTGCAGCCTTGAAAACCAGGCTGCTGCTTCAAAGGCAAGGGATTAGAGTCTTTATCCCTTAATTAATATGGTGGATGGGAGAGAGACAGCAATGAAGGACTGGCCAAAACAGCCAGCTTCCTGCTGAGACCGGCGTGAGCGCCACTTACCCACAATGCAACACTGGCAAAGCCCATCAGTGCTGCACAATAGCTGTGTCTCCTTGTGTCTCTATTGTGTCTCTCTATAATCTCTATGTGCCTTTCCCCGACCCCTTTATTCACAACAACATATATGACACTCAAAATTAAAGAGAACATCCTTTATCAGCCCAGGCAGCCATTTTAATATGTCCTGGGAAATTTTTGACATGTTTTTTGGCTTTTAACCTTGGTAGGTCACTTTCATTTCCCACATACTGTTAAACAAAATAGGCTGGCCTACCATTGCCTCTCTCTCCTTATGTCACTCACTCTCTGTTTGATCTGGCCATGATGAGACCACCAATGCTCTATGAAGATCACTTCCCAGCTACTGATGAGTCTCGTGTGAGCATGGTGCATTTTCCCACTCTGAATGATTGACAATAAAAATACTGAGATCCTGGTTTTGTTTTTCTTGTCCCATTTGTGGTCAGAAATAATAAAAGTAAAATTACAGAGTGGCCTTACCAAAAGCTAAATATGAGTTTGTACTACCCCTGGCAAAATGATTAAATCATTGTACTTAAAGGACACCTCCCGGCATTTATTACTTCATTACAAATTAACAAATCAGGAATATGACACCAAACAAAGTTTGTATAATATCTGAACATTCTGGCTTCATGAAGCATACCTCAAGCATAAAATAAGTATTTTATTTAATGGCATACAATTCTGATCAAGTAGATTCTGGAATCACTTAACAGTGATGGAACTATTATGGAATTACCTTAATAACTTGTATTTTCAATTTGCATTTGTAAATCAAATACTGACACAAACAAGTTTGTCTGTTAGAAAACAGAAAGCAATGCAAAGTAAATTTGTCATACTAAAAGTCAATTATTATTAAATAACTGTAAGAAACAATAAGGAGTTACTGAAATGGGATTTACAAAAATAAAAGTCAAACAAATCAGCGCTAACACCTAAACAGAATAAATCAAGGTTACGGTAAGCTAAAGAGACGCAATCATGGATTGACTGGCTTAAACTGATATGCAGTGATAAAACACAAATCTGCATGGCCCAAGGAATTTGGCATTTTCTTCCCATGCCCGTATGGGTTAATTCCTAGTGCTCTGGTTTCCTCTCCAGTCCAATGATGCATATTATATTATATTATATTATTGAACTATGCAAAACTGCTCTGGTCCAATCTGAATATATATTACAAAGTAATATTTTAAATCAGTGTAATGTTGTGTCTGTCATAAATATCCATTCAAGATGAACCTATTTTTTAAGATTCAAGTCTGATCTATTGATTATTATATATCTGGACAAAGATCAAACAAAATATATTATTGCACAAAAGTTAGATTTTTTTTTAACAAATTTGCCATAAAGTAACAATAAGCTGGGTGAATTTACTTTAATTGTGATGATATTTTTTAGGTAAGGGTAGTATCACTACCCAGATCAATCCAGTTAGAAAGATACTGTATCTGTAATGGCAGTGGATGGGGGAAATATTTTGGGATTGTGGTCTGGGAGGAGAGAAAACATGTGCTGATTTGAAATGCTTACAGTTGTTTTCGGAGAGTTCTCTGTCTGCTTTGAAGTCTACACCCCACTGAGTGACCTAACTTTGACACAGAGTAGTGGACAGCACTATTTTTATTCCCCTCAGAAGAAGGATTTCCTATTTTTTTCTTGTTGTGTAGTACAGAATTGTACGAGTAGGTTGTACAACATTTAGTTTAATATTTTGTTACATTGTTTAGTACTGAATGAAACCACTGATACCACATGATTCTAAATTATATACAATGATTAATACTTAAAAAGGTATGTATATTGTTTATTTTGTATTTAAAGAATGTTAGAAGAGTATGTTACTTTATATTATCAAAACCTAAACTGAAAAAAAACAATACCATTTGCACTGGTGAAATATCAGACTTAACACTACATATTGAAAATTGATTATTGGACTAAAGTAAAAACCACTGAATCACAGACCAGTGGCATATGTAATTAAGTTTACCTCTCTTTGTTAAACAATACAAATAAGTTTTCCCTGACTAACATACTCACTACAACATAGTACAGGTTTATGTAATATCCTCTTAGCTTGCTTGTAGCATAGTTTTAGCATTTCCACTAGGTACCATGCTATATTTGAGTTCACATGGACTTTCAGAGTTCCAGTGCACTTTCACCTCACAAAGTCATTGCATGTATGTGTGAGTGGAAATGTTTTATGAAAGGCATATTAATACCATACATGGGTGTATTTCCAACTTGAGCGCAGTGATCTTGGACCAACGATGACCCTTATTATTGAAATTGCACAATGGGGTCATACCAGATAATGACAGCAAAGATTCACATATCATTTATGCAAATATATAATAGATTTGGATATTTTTTTAGTATAATACTTTTGTGTCTTATTTATTCAATTTCTTCTTCTTTTTTGTTTATACTTAGACAGACATATAAGAAATTCCAAAGTATTTACAAATTTTCAGTCATCACTGCATCTTGCAACCCAAGAAAGGTTGTTTAGTGTTTGTTGAATAGAAAAAAAATTTTTTCTGGTGTGCTAACCCAATAACAAAGCCTTGCCTAATAGCTAAATAATGCATAATGTGATTAGTTGAAAAAAAGAGCTTCTAGGTATATTGCATATAATATATAAACAGTCAGTCAATAAATAATAGACATTCGGGATGTAACTCATTTGAATCCATTTAAATGTACATAGAAAAAAAAGCGTAACTAAGTATGTAATTTATACATGTATAAATAACCTCAAGTTAAAGTAGTTGTACATGTAAACTTTATGCAGTTATGCACTTTTGGTTAGAATGTAAATGACTCAGCCAGCATGCATACATCTGCTGTGACATCCAAGGCACGTACTGTGTACACCCAAGACTTTTATTGCTCTATGCACGGTATAGCATTTTATCACTAACTGTATCAAATGTGATGAATGAATGGGAGGCAAAAAAAGAAGATCCAGCTGGAAGGTGGTCTTTTGCTCCTCCAGGGCTGTGAAGCATTATAATAATAAACTCTTTGAAGTCAGTTTACAGTATTGTACTGTGGCATCACTAAGGTCACTACCAAGCCTTAACAAAAATGTTCACTCTGTCTATGGCAAGCGCTACAGGCAACAACAATTAATCCCCCTTTTTTTAAATTGAACAAACAACTTCAATAGCAGCAGTTAAAAATACTGTACTACTAAAGCAAGTTCATGAAAGACGTGGGGACAATTTGCGGGCAAGTTGTTCATCCATCGCCATTCTGGAACACACATACACACTCCATATCGGCCATTAGAGAGAGAAAAGATGGAGAAGACGAGGAAGAATTGTTACAGCTTTTAATGGGACTTGGATCTTGCCCTCGCTCTACTAGAAGGCACTGATCAATCATGGCCTGATTCTCTGAAACTGTTTGTGCTGCACTCCTCATTCATCACCAGTCCCTTTTCCATCCAGTCTTAGTGCAGCCTGGAAAAAAGACTTTCAATTAAGCGACACAAAATTGATTCAGTTGGCTAGATTTGTAGGATGAAAGGCTAAGTGAGGCTGTTAATGAAACTGAAGCACTTGTTTATTTGCAAGGTCAGTTGTTGGTTGTCTTTTTGCTCAGCAGCAGTGACAATGACAGAGGAATGAGGCATCATGTCCAATTGAAATGTAGAAATAACAAGAGCAGAATGACCTCCTGAGAGGTTCATTCATATTTAATTAGATATGCAGCTTCAAAGTGATACAACATAATTGATTATTTTTCCTTCTTGGAAATTACAAAAGGTTTTTTGTTCTGTTTTTTTCTGTCTCTTTTCACAAATTATGAATGGTGACAACAAAGCACTGGCTTTTATGTGACCTATGACATCATGTTTATTGTTATGAGTGGTTAGCTTTCAAGCCTCATAAGGAACTGAGTCATTGC
This sequence comes from Parotocinclus spilosoma, assembly GCA_033117975.1. Taxonomy (NCBI): domain Eukaryota; kingdom Metazoa; phylum Chordata; class Actinopteri; order Siluriformes; family Loricariidae; genus Parotocinclus; species Parotocinclus spilosoma. Next base: position 9,654,983 of record JAVSBV010000001.1, read on the forward strand.
ATGGATTCATAGTGTAAAATATGTAGTTACAATGACGGAATTATATTGCTACATTGTGCTAATATGGCCTATCGCAATCATTCATTATAAATGGGACTGTGGTAGCCTAACTGTTAAGGTACTGGACTCTGGACCTGATGGCCCAGGGTTGTAATCCTACCTCTGCAAAGCTACCAAAGTTGAATCCTTAAGCAAGGCCCTTAACCCACTATTACTTGAATTGTAAGACTGTCTCACTCAAATTGCTCTTCATAAGGGAGTCTGCTAAATTTCATTATTGTAAATGTAAATAGATGGTAATGAATTTTATCACTTTTTGATAAATACCAATTTAATCTAAATTTTTCCATTCGGTCTTGAATGTTACATTCATTCACATTACATTACCAAACTGTTCTATTGAATTTAGAAGCACTGACTGGGAAGGCAACTGAAGAACATGAAACTCAAAGTCTTGTTCATGAAAACAGTATGAGATGACTTTTAGTTGCAACATTGTGGACTGCCATACAGGAGGAAGCTAACAAAAGATGGATACACTGAAGCCATGGAGGGATGCAAATGGTCAGCAGCAATTGATGAAATTTACTTTTCTACATTGCTGCTTACATCACAGAAGTGTAAATGTCTTTTGGCAAGGCATTGATACAGCTCATCTGAGTCCAGAGAAGTTGACTTCACTTCTGGATATGGTTAGCATAAGGCTTTTTCTTTAGACAGTTGTAAGTCCCATTTGTGAAAGTAACTTCATAGTGTAGTACTTAAGAAAGGTTTGTCAAAGGTGTAAAGATCAAGAAGAGTTTTCAATTCACCTTTACACTATAATTCCTCCATAGTCCTTGAATTCCTTAATGAGAGTATCCTTTAAATGGTGAATACTAAATTTGAAATGTTCAATTCAATACTTTTCTTACAAATCTTTTGGCCAAACTAGTGCCCTGCCTTTCTGCCCTGACTTTTTTTCATGGATACTGCTTTTGTTTTCTTTTTATTATTATCACATGTAATATAATTAAATGTAAGAAACACTGAATTGCCCATATTGTATAATCTTTTTTGTACATGGGGATGTATTTTAATTTGCTTTGATTTCAGACTATGAGACAAAAAATGGCCTACTTTAGGTTTTCTAAAGGCGCCATACTATTAAAAGTATTTAAAGTTTTGTTCTGCTCAAGATTTCCTCTTCATTCATATATTATGATTTTCACGGCTTGCTAATTTTGGGGCTAAGACACTGTTCTTTGCAAAGCACCATTGTTTATTTTTAAATGTGTTTACCAGAAATCAAATTAGATTGAACTGTGAAGCTCATGTCTTTCTACCCAATTCACCCCAAAACCAAAAATAATTTTCTTTATTTAAACTACCTATTGTCTAATTAATGCTAAAATGTAAACACATTTTTAGGAAACGCAATAGCATAATAAGACACATAATATATCAGAAATACAGACTATAAATAAACAAATAATTTAAAATAGACCATGTAGGAATTGGGGGCACACAATTTACAAGTGCTGTATACAATTTGACTGTACAGATTAAAATGCTTCAGTTTTGTGGGACGGAATTCATATAAGCTCAGTTCATGTCCATATTTAATAGACAGCTGGAAAAAACATTTATGAAATAATTATAAAAACATGGTCATAATGTTGGTCATAATAAATTTCTTTTCTCATCTTTCCATTTATAAATATCTCACTCTCTACAAGGCACACCTCTTTTACCTCCTTTCAGTCAGACACATTTTTTTTTCTGGATCAATTTGTCTATTTTTTAATCCATGGCAGCTGGCTTTTGCTACATCATTTATCGGATAAGCAGACACAATTATCCAGCATGACCTACAGTGATTCCAAAGCTCCTCCTCCCTCATACATCTCTTTGCATTTCTGTCTCTCTGAGTCCTTTTTTGCTCCTGTAGTGTATTCAGAATAAGATGGCATTATGCTTTAGAGAGACAATTTGTTAATTAAGTTAATTAACATAGTTAATTAATAGAGTAATCGAGTTAAATTAAATTAAATTAATAGATTTAATTTGTCTAGTTAGTAAGGCATATACTCCAAATGACATGTCATAACCTGTTTAGTGGTAGATGCTGGTAAAGAGTACAAACATTGTGTATGACCTGATTAGAGGTTAATTGATTATGTATGACTTTGGAAGACAGAAACACAATATCTAACATGATCTTTACATTTATTGGGGAATTCACATACTGAGGGATTTCACACTCTAAACCTGAACTTACGGTAGCATCCACTATTGCAGCTGCAGGTGTTATCTTAAGAGGGTGTGTGCGCGCGCGCGTGTGTGTGTGTGCGGTGTGCGTGCGTGTGTATGTGGTGTGCGTGCGTGTGTGTGTGTGTGTGTGTGTGTGTGTGTGTGCGTGCGCAGGTAAGCAGAGCCAGGAGAGAAAGGTGTTATCTGGTTACAACCTTACCCTTGCTGTTGGCACCTCATTAAGCTGGTTTCCCTAGAAACAATGTTTACATTAAATGGTTACATTCATGCACCTCTTACACTGCACTAACTCTGGTGTCAGCCTCATGCTAATGAACATATGAATATTAATGAGGAATGTACTCTGGTGGTGTCAAGCAAATCCGTGTATTGATTAAGAGGTGATGAGTGCCATCTTGGCACTTGAAGTGTCCAAAAAAAATCTGCTTTTTTATATCAAACCAATCCCTGTGGTCGCACCTGCCACGACCTGATATGCTCAGGTGAGTATCACATATGCTGATTTTTCACTCTAATCTGTGACTCATGTGGTGTCATATTAAGGGCTAGATTTCAGTCGTGTTTAAGAAGCAGAGAGAGAGACAGATTTCCTGCCCATGTCGGTGGCAGGCGGATGCATGGGGATGTAACGGATGTCTCAAACGCATAGGTAATGATGCTTCTCTAATCAGTCACCTGGCTCTGCCTGTCCTGCTTACTGTCATATATCCACTTTCATTTATTAAACACAAAGAGATGGATAAAAGCACATCTTCATCAATATTTGTCCAGGTCTGGTCAACCCGAATGTGTTACATGAAAGCTGTTGCTCATTTTTACATCCAGTGAATAATCCGTTTCATAATACAATTTCAATTACCAAAAACTTTAACATTATGATGAAAGGAAAAAAGAAGATATTCAGTATGTTTATGACACCTAACCTGAAAAAAGTAAGCCAAAACATAATAAGTATCATATTTTACTGCTGCAATGACAGGCAGTGGAAAGCTTGTAGCCACCACAGAGCTCTGGAGACTTTAAGCTCATACAAGAGGGTACAACATTTCCTCTGTGTATTCACAAATGGCATGACCTACTGAAAATCACTTTATTTGCCTGTCACAGTTCACTCTACAGTTTTTGTTCATATTGTTAAACTTTTTCAACCACTTTTATACCATTAAAATTTTAATATGACTAGCAAAGTTTTCTTCTGAAATGTTTCTTCTGAAATGCGATGAGGAAGATGACAGCATGAGACTGAGAGTGGCCCTTTAGTAGCCTAGTAGTTAATGTATTGGACCAGATGGTCCAGGGTTTGAATCTCACCTCTACCAGGCTGCCACTGTTACTGGTAACTAAGCAAGGCCCTTAACACACTTGCTTGAATTGTTAGATTATATCAGCTGTAAGTCACTCCAGATAAGTGTGTCTGCTAAATGACTAAATGTAAATGAGACACTTTGGCTATGATCCCATTCTCAGCTGAATAAACAGGCAGAGCATTTGGTCAGTCACATTGACACACATTGCTATGTCTCTCTTCTCTTTAAAGGAATAACCTGATCACTTCCCTTGCACCATCGCTTGCACGGGATTAGCTTGCTTGTGAAAGGGCCTAAATGAAACACATTTACCATAAAAGGCAGCACACCAACCGAGAGCTTTGAAATGTCTTCACAGTATATATTGAAAAAAGAAAAAAAACAGGAGCTGAAAGCAGACAAAGATGTGGGACATGGAGTTTCACAATGTATAAAATCCATTAAAATAAACTTGTGTAATCTATTATGTAATAGTTCCTAATATACTACTGAAACAGTTTAATACCACCAAAAGGTGTTAAAACCATGTGAAGTCAATTTGTTCCATTGAAAATATAAAAAAAAACATTTTAATTAGTATATGTCTGTTCAAACTCTAGGTGCTAAAGAAAACTAAGCACAGAATGATGTTAACACACCAAACAAAGTTAATGAAAACAAAAGAGGGAAGCAATGCCACCTACTTTTAACCAGCAGCTTCTTATTTGGAGGTGGGTTTTTTTCAGTTCAAACAAATAACAATGATACAAAGAGTCACTTCCGGCAAATGCAAAATTCAGCATGTAGGCCCTTGTGAGGTCCACAATGGCTTCTCCTCACATCACCACAGTCACTGCAAAGGAGGACGGGCTCAATATTTACATTTCCTTTTTGACATTTGTAAAAGGTTTTCTTTAACACATGGAGAGCCGAAAGAGAATGGGTGAATAAAAAGAGATTAAAAGGTGAAGGGGACACAGGGGAGAGAACAGGACAGAATGGCAAATCCTGGCCCCAGGGGCCTTGCGTTAAAAACACAATGAGCGCCAGGGCAGTAAAGCAGTCAACACTTCTTTTTCACCCCTCCCCTAGTGCCACCTGCATTACAATTAACCTTACTGCAACCTTGAGGTCCCTGATTAGTGATGGCCTATTGTCTCTGTCACATTATAGCATGGCCTTCGCTCTTCCCTAACACCCTCAAATTGACAAATCAAGTCTTAGTAGCTGTTGGGACATTCAGCCCTAGGGATGGGTCCTCGATGCGTGTTGGGAGAGCAGATGTGTAAAACCTTTCAGAGTATATAAGGCTACCTGCATGAGCAATAGCTGTGATCTAAAGCAAATTTACACCATGCGGATGTATTTTGGAGGGTTTCCTGTTATTTTTTACTGATAGAATTCACACTTTTCCAAATAGTTTACAAGCTTGTGTTAGAATTAGTTAAATGTGTCAGAAATGTACTTTACTTAAGTAAATTTACATGGTGAGTCAAATGGCACAGGTGTCTCTTTTTGTTTTTGAAACTAAAGAGAAAATGACATAGCTGAGTACCCCAGATGGGGCCTATCTATCGGCTATGACTGGAACATGAACATGGAATATTGAATCAAAGACAAGGTTTTCCAAACCACATGCACAGTGTTATGCACCACTCCGTACTTTTCGTATGAACCTGCCTGAAACTTCCGAAACGTCTGGAGCATTTTCCACAATTTGAGTCATTTGAGCCCGGCTGTGTATATTGACCCTGTGGATCCCGACGGACAGTTCTGGTGGAAACAGGAGAGTTGAGGTGCACATTT
>JAVSBV010000001.1:9660427-9671484 GCA_033117975.1 Parotocinclus spilosoma
AAAAAACTGTGCTTTTCTTTCAAAAATAAGGAAATTTCTAAGTGACCCCAAACTTTTGAACGGTAGTGTATATTCAGTTTAGTGTCTTCTTTAACCCCACATCAGAAAAGGTTGGAACAGTAAAAAAAAATATGTATATATATTTACTTTTCTTGCCTAGCAGACAGTTTCAATTATTTTGCTAATATTCATCTATCCATCCATGTCTTAAAGTGCGCAACAACACAGGGCCCTTATTGTTCTATTTTTTTTTATTATTTCAAAATTGTTCACACATTCTATACTGGCGACAGGTCAGGATTGCAGGTAGGCCAGCCCAGTACCCAAATCCCTCCTCTTCCACAACCATACCTAGTGGTTTGCAGAAATGCAGTTTATGTTGAGCCATAATTTCAAAGTAATTACAATGTAGTTTTTTTAATTTTTGCAGTGACACAACCTCAGAACATGACAGAGCCTGGCTTGGCTTGGCTAGAATTGTTGCTAATAACTGGCTTGGGGGAGGGATCTTTGGTCCAAAGCACACTGCACCCATTTCTAAAAAATAAAAATACAATCTCTTATCAAAGTACAAATTTTCACTCTTTGAGGGTCCATCCCAGATGTCTCTGAGCAGAATGGGATCAGCACTCCTTCTGGACATGGTAACCATAAGGTTATTATAAAGTTGTTTTAAGTTTTAAGTGGCATTTGTCAATGTTACTCCACATTGTCGTGCTTGGTAAATGTTTGCAGGGCTTGCTCATGTGCTTATATCAGCTATTGATGAATGATGGTCCTTCATTATAGTTGCAGTCTGAGGAGTTGGAATTCACTGGTCTTCAATTTAGACTTCCCCTCCTTTCCCTTTATGCGCTGAAATTCCTCTAGATTTCTTGAATCATTTAATGATATTTTACACTATATAGGGAAAATTATGCAAATCAACACATTTTTATGCAGTTAATTAATGTTCTCATGCATTTGTTTACAAAACTCTTTTCTGCTTATCTTTACTTCTCAAAATGTTGAATTAACATCATGTAAATTTAACATCATGAAATTTGATGCTATAATATTTATATAAAACATAAGAAAATAAATAAATGATACCATAGATACCACAGATGTATAGCCTTTGGTATGATGAGCCAGTGGTGACTAAATAAAATCACTCAAATGAATTTAAACTGGTGCAGATTTCAGCAGTCAATGATGTTTGTTTGTTCGGTTATTTGATTTCTATCACATAGCATTAAGCATCATTTGCCATTTTAGCAACAGACACAAGATTGATACACAAGGTTACATCAACACTATTCATATATACACTCCTATCGGGCCAGTTTAGCATAATCAATTAACCAATGCATGTATTTGGACTCCACACAGAAAGAACACAGACCGCTCTACCTGGAATCAAACAAATGACATTCTTCCTGTGTAGCATTACACACCAAGTCCCGTGCCACCCAACAATTAGGTGAAAATATGTATTTAATACTCGTTACACCTTTTCCTGGCTATTGAGAATGTTTTGTGTTTGGGGTCCAATGTATTGCATATGACTCAAGGTAGCCAAACAATGCATACTAGATGGTACACAAGTCTGGCAATAGCTTAGTATATTCATTTTACTGAAGAAAACTGTGACCTTGTGCTCTCAACACTAAAACTACACAAAACATTACTTGTTTTCTTGTTTGCTGCTAAGCCTCTTTGCAAGAAAACAATTAATGTTTAGTCTAGCTAAAGTGTGATGCAATTAAAGTGTGATGCAATTCACTTTGGTTAGTGTGGGAGATTTCCTGTGTAGTAAAACAGTAATGTGATCCAGTAAGAGCAATGCACGTCACACGACCCATCTATCCTTTATAGGGGAAAAAAAATATATTAAAAAAACAGTAATAATAATAATAATAATAATAATAATACATACATACATGCATACATACATACATACATACATACATACATACATACATACATACATACAATCAACTTTGCACTTGCAATAAAGTTCTTGGACCAAAGGTTTGCTATGGATTCAGGCCAGATTGTAAAGGTTCCCCAAATTGACAAAACGAACTGGGAAAACTAAAACAATTAAATAGAATAATTCATTTAAATATTATAAAAAAGTTGTACATATGGTGTATTTTTGAAATATCTCCACTAGACTGCTCAGCTTGACATGTCAGAATTCAGAGCTGCCAGGGAATCAACACTGTGATGGACTCAAATCAAACAACAGGGACTCCTGTTGTCATTGGTAAAGGGCATATTTTGTTTCTTCCAAAGACAGATGCTGATGAAAACACACATACACTTTTACATGCTGTGGTGAGGCAATGTGTGCGCTTCCCCTTAGACATTTACATTTGTGGGCCTTGCATTGTTTGTTTCATTTAAATATTTATTTTTGGTTTTTTCCAAGGTTTAGCTTTATTAGCATTTAAAATTGCTACCATTAACCACATGTGACATAGCAGCTTAAAAATGTTTGCTTGTTTTGAGGTCATGTTGGTGGGGGAATAGCAGTTTATGTTCTAAGCTATTTCACATTGTGCTGATTTTCTGGAGTAAAATGATGCCTCTGCGAGTTTATAAAATATGGCCTGCTCTGCCAATGCAGGTGCTAAAACCAATTAGTAATTAATTAGAGCAAAGGAAAAGGAACATAAAAAATGGCTACCACCTGGACCAAACCAAAGCATTTGGGAGGATAATTATCAATCATGCTCTGATAGCTGAATGCAGACTATTTAGCCTTGGTCTTCTTGCTCAAACTGTACTTAAATCTTATTATTTTACTACAGTAAATATGGTACCATTCATATTAACAGTGTGACTGCAATAACAAGGTGCATAAAAAGGCCGTAACAGTATTATGGTAATGTCTGTCATAATTTAGCATGCACATGTATTATGAACTAACAAAGTGTATTGATCTAAATCTTAACCTAAGTATCCAGTAATGTTATGTTGACAATAAATGTGTCCTGTGAAAAAGTTTAGTACATGCCTTTCTTGTGTAACAATTATTACGAGAAATACACAACTTTAAATCGATGCACTGGCTTAAAGCCACATGTATATGTCCAGCATGCCCATGTCAATTCATATCAGGTTTTTTTTTTTTCAAATTCTTGTAATTATCAAGCGACTGAAAAGAGGTCCACTGAGATTAAGTAAAGATGATCACAGCTCACTAATAAATGTCAAAGCACAATTTGATATTCATTTGACTCAGCTAGAGATTATATCTTTTGTTTCTGTGGATTGCTCATGGATATGTCAAAACAGTACCAATAAACATTTATTGAATAAATCCATAAATTGTAGATAGTGCAGATCAATATTCTACAAGTTTGCATGTTAAATCCACATTTCCTTCATAAGTAAATAACTTTTTTCCAGTACACTCACATATAATAATGTATTGCATTTGTGTTACATCATTTGAAGTTTTTGCAGTAGCTTCTTTTTGAAAGTACAAGCCTAGAGAAGTTACCAGGGACCTACAGAAGCATGACTGGGCATGCTGGAACATGCAAACAGTGCCTAAATATACACACCATCCACCATTATTAATGCCAATAAATTGTTTAAATATAACTATTTTTTTCTGCTACCTTCTTGGCATTTAAATCCCCACAATTGTGTTTCAAATCCCTCATAAAAATTCTACAAGGACAAACATCATGTGTTAGTTTCTTACAGCATGGTGAAGGTTCATGCCATAGGGCATTGGTTATTTCTATGGTTTGGAGAGAAACCTAAGTTCATGCTTTGGATTAATCCTTATTTCTGACAATTATAAATAGTATAACATTAAAATCTAAACATATGCTAAATATCATAATTTGCCATCTGCTATGAGGCTAAAAACTCACTGTCAATAATTACCTGTGCCAGAGCCTCCAAAACACAAAACATATAAATAGCAATGTGTCTGGTGATGAGACAGTAGAGAAAGTAGATGAAAATATGTTTACATTGGTACATTTAAAAAGTTGTACATGTTTCATGAATAATGGCAAGTTTATGAATGAATAATATAAACTAATTGTATAACCCAAAACCAGAAAAAGTTACAGTACGGTGAATTCAAATAAAAAAACACACAACTGCTTTTTACATTGACTTTGACTTTTATTTCATTGCAGACAGTATGAACTTGAGATATGTTTGTCGGCTCAACTACATTTAATTTGTTAATAAATGTCTATTTATGCAATTAAGGCCTGCAACACATTCCACAAATGTAATGAATTAAAAAAAACAAACTAATTAATGACTTGATTTTAAAACTGATGCTTACTGTTACTTATTACTTATTTTTCTTAAATTTATTTTATGAAAATTGTTATATCAGTATAACAATGAGGAAAATAGTTCAATTATTACTACTAAATTGCATAAACTTCTACTTCTTCCTTCTTTTGCTTTTATGGCAGAAGGAATGGATAATGTTATTTATTCCCAGGTTACCCATGAGATTTCACAGCATTCTAAAGAGCATATTGTGATGTTATTGAATACTTGACACTCCCTCCATAACCCCCAATCAACCAACCAATTTATTATTAAGGCAACATGTGCATCTATTCGTCAAGAAATGCATACAGAATCTCCCTACAACCATGCAGCTGAGTCTGATCATAGCTTCTTCTGCAAATGTTTGAGGAATTTCATTTAAAACCATATCTCAGTTAAGTCACACAGAAATCGCACAGATCAATGCAGGCTAAAATGTGTCCACTGTTGCCTAATGCTTTAAATACATACTCAAGAATACTTTCCTAAATAACTACTTTGCAAAAAAACTATTTATGTCATGGCAAAGCAGTGAGGTCATTATGACACTTATCTTCCCACTTATTCATCAAGTGTGTTTTACAGTTATGAATGGTCAAGGATGAGAGAAGGGTTAGAAAACATAAACTTAAAGGCACATCTGCCTTGGTTGTTTGTATTTGTGAATCAAGTCACGTAACCACATACCAAATGTATTTCCGATTTCTTTATTTATATCATCATAACAATTTTTTTCTGTGAAAAAGTAAAATAATGCCAACTAATGTTAACATTTGATTAAACTAAACAGAAAATTGGCCAGAATAGTCATATAGTGTTTGAAAAAGTCCCAGTGCAAACTAGAAACCTACAATGTCTGGGACTGGGGACCAGCATATTCAGTTATATGAGTTATATTATAATAAACATTTATAAAGTTAATATCATATAAGTTAATATCAAGAACATTGACATTATGGCTAATCTGGGATTTAATTCTAAAACAATAACATGTTTTGAAGTAGAATGAGGTTCAGTGCACAATATTAATGAGGTCAGTGATCAAGTTAATTGAGAACACTGTTCGTGGCATATTTTAATTAGATCTCTGTATTTCATTCTAATCAGCACCTTGATAAATTTGGATATGCTATATGTGCACATTTCTTCTTATAAGTCCACAAACAGTGTGTTTAGTTATTTAGTAGTTTTCTTTAAAGAATTTGAAGTCACACAAATAGGAAAATTTGCCAGTCATGCTATTGCTTTCCTCCAGTTTTACTTTTCAATGATATGTGATAATTTACTCTGGAAAACCCTTGCATTATGTATGCACAACATACTCGCAAAAGAGGGCTGCTTGGTTTATACAAACTAGCCTGTTGATACTCAAAGACTTGTGCAATACATTGATTTGGGTTTCACTACAAAGCACATAATGTCAAAAAATTTGACATATTGAATGTATTGTTCATTTGGATATCGAGTATTTGCCTACGTGTTAAAAGTCATGCTAATATTTGTTCACAAAGACACAAAACATGCAGTTTTTATAAAGTGCATTAAGTTTACAAATTACTCCCTTAACAAATAACCTTTCCAGGCTATATTTGAAGTGTCATTATATGCGTGTTCCAATCTAGTGCTTCACCTCCAGATTTTATCATTTATTATACTGATGAGAAGCAATTAAACGAGCAGATGTCCGCAAGCTGCCTCATCTGTGACGGGTAAATAAAATACCAACTGACATAATGACACACACTCACTCCCACACACTCACTCCCACACACTCACTCCCACACACTTTACCTCCACACACTTTACCTCCACACACTTTACCTCCACACACTTTACCTCCACACACTTTACCTCCACACACTTTACCTCATCTCAGAGACAAACAATGGCTCAGTGCCAGAATCCACAGGTTGCAACAGATTTAGGCAGTACGTGGGGAGGGGAGGGGAGGGGAGGGAATCTTATAGGCTATGTGTAGGTGGGTGCTGGGTGAGCGGCTGTGTGAGATTGTAAAGATGGCATCATAAAACCCAAACCAGTCTACAAGGCTAATATAAAACCCAGCAGGTTAGTTTTTTAGCACAATGGGGTCCACAAAGGGATTATTAACACCCCAAATACACTCACAGGGTGATATTATTCACATACATATAAACTCCTCTCTAACCAAGACTGTGAGCTTACCTGAAATAGAAACTTTGCCTTTACATGGAGATCGGTCATCCATCGGACCTGCATCTGAAGACCTGAAACCCACATTATTTAGAATCTATTCATCATATTAAATACGTACTAAGAGCGTTCTTTTTCATTTCAGTCCATGTCTATAAAGCTCGTCTGAACTATGTCACTTTCTCTTTATTTGTGAAAACAGCTTGTTTCTGCACTGACCTGCAATAATTGCTGCCTTTAAAGCATGTGAACCGCCTGACCTCTTGAACTCTGCCTCCTAAGGCAGTGTTTCCTTGAACAAGCTTAAGGCTAAGTCACATTCCGTCACACGATCTCAATGAATAGCAAAGGGCAGACGTACCTGCGCGCCACCCGCTGCATGACCTGCGCCTCCTTCATGCGCTGCAGCTCGGACATGTAGGCCATGATTCGAGAGTTGCAGGTGAGCAGACTTTTGGAGGCCTCGAGGGCCTGGTCTCTCTGGGAGCATGCGGCCAAAAGTTTGCACGCCCCCTCTCGCATCCTGATCTCATGGTCAATCTTCTTCTGGATGTCACTGTCCTGAAATAATAAACAGAGGATGGTGTGAGGACGTTTACTACAACATTATGTCTCCTTGTACAAGGCTCTTGTTTGCAACTTTGATTAAGGCCAATATAAGTTTTCTTTCTTTTTAAGAATTACACAAAAGTCACACGACACCCTTTTATTTTAGAAACAACAGGGGTAACGACATATCTGAATACCTCAGCAAGTAATGGGTGAGGGGGGCCTATCTTTTAGGCTATGACCAAACATGGCTGCCATCTTGAAAGCCAAAATATTGGATCAAGTCTTTCCAATGGGTCATGTAGCATAGCAAAAAAGACCAGAATAGACTCAGAAATTGACTGGCACGCTCAGATTTGCATTATTTATTGTGGTTCAAAAGTTAGCAAAAAAATTGCAGACCTTTTGTTGTTCGTCACAGGTAACTGAAGATGAAATTGACGTCCGGGAAACACAACTGCTGTATCATAGACCAAGAAAATTTTGGCAGTCTTTGTGAAAAGTCCACGACGCAGCACGGGCGTGTCCTATGACTTTTGACTCAGCCCATTTTTGTTCAACTTTTTTTTTTTTTTTTTTTTTAAATAGAAAATTTATACATTTTAGTATAAAAATGTGCACTATCACACTGTACCTTTCCTTTTTACAAACCTCTAAATAAAACCAAGACACTGCTTTTAAAAATGAAAGTGCAGCAGATAGTAATAAATGAAAAATTAAAGATAGCTACACATTTATATTTACGAAATTTAGCAGACGCACTTATCCAGAGCGACTTACAACTCATACAGTCTTACAATTCAAGCAATGGTGGGTTAAGGGCCTTGCTTAAGGACCCAACTGTGCCAGCTTGGCAGAGGTGGGATTTGAACCCTGGACCTTCTGGTCCCTAGTCCAGTACCTTAACCGCTAGGCCACCACAGTCCCGTTCTAACACATACTCTGTTCTACCAGTCACATGCTTTTACTGGAATTCTATACAAGCAATTCTACAGACAGAAATCCTCACACTGAACTCAAGACCTTAAAACGTCTCAATCAGTGGAAATTAAATACACCCCATAAGAGACACAATTAATCTAACCAATGAACAGTTACTGAAGAATGACTCCCATGCAACAGTTTTTACAACCCTGCAGACACATGCCTCCCCCCTGCTATGAAACATTCCCCACATTGTTTACTGTCTGTGAAATCAGCCCAGTGACAAGTCTGTCTGCTCCTCAACAGGGGCAATTCCAGCAGCGCTGTTCTCATGTCAGTCATGCATAAAGCAAGATGAAGGAATCAACACACTAACAGCACATCATTTCAAACATCATGTGCCATGGAGGTGCTAGAGCCAAAGCTGAATGGAGAATACCCAATTTTTAAGGTCCTCATAAAACCTCAGCATTATATAGCTGTTGTGCTGATATCTCGACATTATGACCACTAGCCTTACATACAAACCCCAAAAAACCAAGTGCTCTGATTAACCATGAACGTCATAAAATCTGTCCAACTGCCATGGTTTTTGTTTTTAAACCAAAGAGGGAATCATTCAAACTAAAGGCCATACTAAGAGAGTTTGGCATTAACCAGTAAAAGAAGAACCGGAAAAGAAGATAAAAATAGTATAAAGACATGACAGAATAAAGACACAGATATCAACTTCAGCAATGGAAATGTAGAGGTCAATGATAAATTCTCAAGTCAATTTGATTTATGTAGCACTTTTTAAAATAGAGCATTGCCTCAAAGCAGCTTTACAATCTCATATTATCTTAAAAGGCCAATCCCAAACTGAGCAAGCAAAGGGCGACAGCGGCAAGGAAAAACTGTCTGAAGTAGAAGGAAGAAACCTTGGAACCCATCCTCTATGGGTGGCCTAGATGTTAATTAAGCAAATACTTAAAAGTATATTAAAGTAATAGTAAAATTAATTAAATCATATCATTTCAATCAATAATAATATTTAAGTTTGAAATAAACTAAGTAACAAAATAGATTTTAAAATCAGTCCTCAATGGGAGGTCCTTGGAGGCACATCGTCTCTTAGTGATTAAATGATGGAGGGAGTTACTGCCCTCTGGTGTGACTGGGTTCATTGGTGTCTCGAAAGTGGCCCTTAGTGTATGACTGTGTGTGTGACTGTGTGTGTATGAATGGTTTGATAGATTGGTGCCCTGTCTAGGTTTGTCCCTGCCCTTGCGCCCAGAGTTTCCGGGTGGGCATCGGCTGGCCCGCGACCCAGTGTGGATTAAGCGGAAGAGAATGAATGAATGAATGAATGAATAAATCACAAGAAAAATCTGGTATGTAGCACGCTTTACATGCGTTATGGCCTTAAATGTGAACGTAACGCAAGTATGTTATGTTCTAAGCAGACAGTGAGGAGAACGGAGGGTTAAACAGAAAAGCAGGGGAGCAGGAGCATTCAACTCCTAACCTCGGATCGTCATGTGACTGTGAACAGTAGCTCTCTTCTCCGGCAGTCAAAGATCTTTCAGTATTTATAGAAATCAAATTGCCATGCTGCTCTCGGGTTTTCCCAAAAACAGCTTGGAGAACAGATCAGCTTCAGTAAAAACCACTTTCCTGTGCCACCACTTCATCAACTCTCAACTGCTCTAGCATCAACAAGGTGGATGCTAGGGCTAGTCAGACTAAAACTAAAATTCAAATGTTTGGTAAATTGAATGAGGAATATGTATGTTCAAATGCATAACATCCCAATTTAAATGCCAAGTAAACTGAAATTTGATCATTACCTAAATACAAATGTTTCAACTATTCTTAACGACTTGGACTGTAATTAGACTGTATGTAATTGGACTGTATGTAACGGGAATAGAGGTGGATATTTTAGGGGGAAAACAAGTCCAGATGAGACCAAGTCAGTGGTCATAAGTAATACCAAACAAACAGCAGCATTCATATGTAAATATACAGTTCTGTGCAAAAGTCTTAGGCCATCATTAGATTGTTTGTTTCAGCAAAGGTATAATGGCCATAAAAAAAACATATTGTCAAAGACTGAAAAAAAAAACTCCACACTCAACATACACCACTGATCATCGTTTCAAGCTTCCCATATCTTAGCCATATCAGCCTAATCCCCTTCTGAAAAAGTGGTTTCCGGGTTACCTACCCTTCAAAAAGAACATTTCTGATTAAGTTTCTTCGAAGGGTCGACTTGGCATCTCAATGAAGCTCTGTGTGAATATCTGTCATCCAGTGGCAGCAAGAAACCGTCCCCTCTGTTGCATTGCTGCTCATGCTTGCCAATAAGGCCAAGTAGTGGTCATCTCTTGCTGTTGTGGCAGATAAACGACCCTGCCCTTGTCTTCCTCATCCTGTTCCAGTCTCTTGAAAGCAATTTCACAGTCTGCTAATCCCATTTTGGGATGTTCCAAGTGCTGTTACCACTGTTGTCTGTGTTTGAGCAGCTTCCTATGGTTCAGGCACATCGTGCTACAGTGGTGTTGAGGCATTGCAAGGGCTGGAAAATTACAGGATGTGCACTTTTAAGATCAGAAAACGTTCAGATACAGAAACGTTTTCAGCCTTTTATATAGTGCGTTTTCACAAATTAAATAAAAAGTTGGTTTTCCATCTCATTGGCATTATAGAACAAATTTCTTTGACTTGTTTGCTGATGTTGTTGTTTAATTAAAAAAAGACCAAATGCTTCTTTATCGCTTCATATTTATTTTGAAATACAGTCGAATTCAGTTAATTGGACCACTGGTAAATGGGACCAGCCACTTATTTGGACCGAATCCCAAAGCACAGAAACAAATCCTATTATATACGTGTAATGTTATTCACTTATTTGGACCAAAATACCGCTTAATTGGACCAAAGAACGTGAAAGCGAATAAGAAAAAGAAGCCACAAGCAAAACCAGCGGGAGGTGAACACGCCGTGCGTCAGATCACACTGGATAAGTTCTTCAAACGTTGACTGTAATTTAGAAATAACTTGTTTTTTACAGTATTATGCTTCGTATGCTGAGTACCTATACATTGTGTTGTAGATCGTTTCGAAAAACT
>JAVSBV010000001.1:9713472-9725987 GCA_033117975.1 Parotocinclus spilosoma
CTGTCTTTTTGATTCCCTTCCTCTTTCGCTCTCTGAGCTTGTCTGAGTGTTGTTTGTTTTAGCCGTTTGGTCTGAACATTGATAGAATGCCATTACCAGAAGGATACGGAAGGTAGCATTAGGAGTGGAGGACTGCTTGCTGTCAGTAAATGTGATTGTGTCACGAGTTTTGCAAAGACTGTAGCAGTTTGTGACGGATAGGATATGAATTAATCTTGCTCCACTGGTTGGACGAAAACAGTCTTTCTGTCTAAGTTTCGGTCTGTCGCTGTCAGTTTCATTTTTGTCTCCTGTTGTGCACCACAGCCAGGATTATAGCATACTGTACTTATTAAAATCTCCATTTACGTCTAGCGACTTCTGGCTGCTCGATGTGTCAGGCAGTGTCAGTCACTCAATCTGGAAGAGATCAGCAAACAGAGCACTTTGTCTTTCTCTGTAACAAACACCAGAACAGTTACTAGTGCAACTCAGTTGGTATTTGTCGTTGCATGATAACATGAGATGATGCTTTACACATGAATTTACCAGATACAGACTTTGGACATTGCATCTGCTTATGTATATGGATTAAAGATATAATACATTTAATTGTGGCTGTACATTGTAGCATACATTTAGATACTGAACATTTAGAAATATTATATATGCTATGCTATGATAGTAGCCTTAATCTTCTCATCTTCTCTCACAGACACACATCTTGCAGTCCTAGACTTTTGTGTGTTATGGTTGGAATTGTGATTGCGCTGATGTCCAGACACAGTGTGTGTTGCAGATCAGCAGTAAATTGTTTTCATATTCACTTCCACTTTGTGTTCCTGTCTGTATAAGAGAACCAGAGTACATGGTCTCTGATCTAAAAGCATGCTGGCTTAAACCAAACGTAAGAATACCTTTTGATCAAATATTACTAAAGCTTATACTGAGAAGTAGAGATAACCCCTCATTTATGAATTTGAAAAGGTGCAGTATACAGACTGACAAGAATTGGATAACAAAAGCATTGTTTGGTGTATTATCCTGTTTAGACCTGTTGGTTTAATATTGTTGTTGTTGCCATTGTTATTTATTACTGAATGCAACTCCCCACAAGCAAGATAGTCAAAGTTCTAACCATGTTTTTTTTTGTGCACGAAAGAAAGAGAATGTGTGCGTCCCTTAGGACAGCTCCAGTAGTACACTGACCAGACCGTAATTTACAACAGTGGGATGTATACCTACCTCTTCAGGAACAATTACTGATGGGCCATTAAATTGATCATCACAATAACAGTGAAAACAGTGTGCATTTCTAAATATTCAAAATTACACACCAGTGTGTATAATCTGAACTACCATTTAAAATATAGATTTTTTGCACACAAACTAAATTGAGACCAAGCATATTAGTAGTTAGAGAAAAAAGTGAACATGCTATTTTTGCAGGCTTTACCAGCTAGTTCTGAATTTGATTCAAGGTGCATACCATCGTAAGTAACACGTGAGAAACACATTACACACCACCACTGGTATCATGACTTCCCTTTTTAAGAACTGTTGGGAAGGTGGTATATGGTTTAACATGTGATTGATCTTTCTATTGATGTGTGCTAATAATCTCCACTTGCATATGTGTCTACTTGTGTCACATAAAAGCCACAACTACATGCTCAATGAAACTAAACAAAAAGTGATGTAGTATTATAAGTCTATTTAGAATAGACGAATAAACTTAGCTTGCATCTCCCAGTAACTTGTACATCAAAAAGTGCAGCCATTTAATAATATACAAACTAGGGGTGGGTATCTCACGATTCCTTTTGATTACGACTCAGGGGGCTGCAATTTGATTAGTATTAGACTTTATTAGCAGTATCACTGTCACACTGTCCAGTGTTACAATAAAATCATTAGCATCTTGCTGGAGAGGCATATCTGTCTTTTTATAATGTCTATTATTATCAGTCTTAAGTTTTAGCTTGTGAAAACAGTGACATGAACATTGTTGGTGACCAATATGTGGGGTCTCGCCAGCACTACATGGGAAGTTACTTGTGTATCTAGATGCCATAGGTAAAAGTGAGTTGTACAGTTCAGTAGGTGTAGAGCTACAGGTATCTGACCAAATAACACTTAATATACTGAAATGTAATAATGTGCATAAACATTTCATTATATTTTAAAATACCATTACAGGACTAATGAAGCCACTTGCTTTATTTTACGGCCTGCGAGGCTCACAATGCTGTTTTTAATTTATTATTATTAGGTGTGTTTTCAAAATGTTTTAAATAATCTCTCAATTTGGTGTTAGTCTTGCAAACGGCGACCATGCAAGATGTCCAACCTTTACAAAACCATAGTTTGTGCCTAAAAACCCTGTCTTTAGACGTGAGAGGATGTCAAACTTTAGTCTATTAAAGACTCTTTTAGTAAGTGGTTAGCATGTAAAAGGCTCTGCACTTCCAAGTTCTGAGTTCTGACTTTTGTGTTTGTTTGTCAGAATTATGTTAAAACATTTAAAAGACAATTAAAACATTGTTTTAACAACTGTTTTTGTGAAATGATGCTGAATTGTCCACATACACACCGTGATGACTCATTTCTTTCCCACCATAACTTTTCTATATATATATATATATATATATATATATATATATATATATATTTATATATCCCATTGTTTTCTTCAGTGTAGGTGTTAGTGCTGGTTTTTGTTTGGCTTTCCTCTGATTCTAGAGATGCACTAATTTTCTTGCACAATTCTGATTTTCTGTTTTTTAACATATGACATACTGGTCGATTCCAATTTTGCCTGATAATTTTTTTTCTTTTTAAGAATTATAAATGACAGCATACAAATAACTTTTGTTCGACTTTTTTTTTAAATGGAAACCTCTCATGAGTGTTTCTGGAGTTCTTCCTCATGGCTTACTTTCAAACAAACAGCACGCAATTACTGAACTAGAATGATAAAGACATGGGTTTCACTGTCTGACACCATAACTACATTATAAGAAATTCTGCTCTAAACACATTTCGAGGTTAAACAAACTTAATGTAAAAGAGTAAAAAATATATCAAGTATACACTCTCATGCAAACACTGACACGCAAAAAGGACTTTAGATATCCACCCTGAGATTGAACCTAGGACCTTGCATCTACCCACCAGGCCACCGTCACCAATATTATTTTGTGATTTACTCATGTAGTTTAACTTGTTATATATATATTATCAGATATTCATTTACATATTCATATATAATTTATTGTATAATGCTATTCTAAATCACTTCCTTAATATAGCTTCAGTCAGGTGCATGTCTTATTTTGGTCATACCATTGCGTTTCTAAAATTAACTCCTTTTAAGCATAAATGTCATGATAATAAACAAATAAGCAGTGTACTTCTAGTAATCCTTGTACTAGTATTAAACAAAATGTTGCTAATTAAAGTTGTTGGGCAGAGCAATAACTATAAGACAAACATTTTTAAACATAATGTAGTACACTATAATTCATGGGTCTTGTGACGCAAATGCTAACCGTTCTTATGCCAGTGGACTGTGGAGGGATATGGCTACTGGTATTGGTCTCATCAGCCCCCTTCCCTTTCTCTCAGTCAGTGAGTGTCCATTGCCTGCTCTCTTGCTGTGATAAGCCCTCTGTGCCTTCTGTTGAGCCAAGACACATGCCAGCTCTATAGAAAGAAAGAGGCCTGAAACATCTGGCAGCAGTCCAAAGGGCACAGAGAGTCTTGTTCTCCTTTAAAGCAGGAAGCAGAAACGAAGTGGAGGGAGAGTGTTTGAAAAATCCATGTGGATGTGGTTGTTTTCATGGTGGAAATATGTTACGTAATTTGTGTCAGGCATATATGTGTATGTGTATGTGGATCTTGTTGGAATTACAAGTCATGCAAGGATTCCTAAACAAACAAGCTAAAGTATTGAATGTACAACTATTATTATATTGCCATTAATACCTAATTAAGCATGTGTAGTGTAGTGATAGGAACATTGTTTATCTCCTCAATCTGCACAACATACCAGCCATTAAGGGAGTGTGTTTTGTGCACAAGTATGGTAACAAGGCCCAGTATGTGAGATGAACTCATGAAGCGAGCAGGATAGTGGCACTTTTCCACTGAAGCCCCAGGCTCACTGACACTAGTCCAACAAGGCAAAAGCGAGAGGAAATTTGTGAACTTTGTATTGTATTATTTTTTCAAGGAATAAACACATATCTTGTTTAAATGAAACAAAGGCACGTGGTGTAGCTTTCCTTCAGATTAAAAGACAGACAGAGAGTTGGCAACTAAAATGAAAGTTTTTGAGAATGAAATTATTTGGATTTACTGTACAACCCAAAGTCAAGGTGGTATGGGCAACTTAATTTAATTTGTTAATTAACACCAATTCATGCATGTTCTACAACACACTTTAAAAAGTTGTGTTGGCAATTTAGGGATAGTAATGAGGCTTAAAAACTAGTAAGTGATGTGATTACAAACAGGTGACATCATTTGATTGTGGTCATGATTTGGTAAAAAAACAGCATTCCTCATATAAAGATTGGGAGGGATTAGCAAATTTCTTTCTCTACAGTGCGAAATATTAAATGATTCAAGGACTCTGAAGGGATTTCACTGTGTAAAGAGCAAGAGTACGTGCAAGAATCTAAGCTGACCTCCCACATTCACTGCATCAATGATCGTCATTTATCAATAGCAGATATAACCACGTGCAAGGGATTACTTTAACAGACCTTTGTCAAGCACTACAATATAGAGTTACATTCACAAATACCACTTAAAACATTACTTTGCAAAAAAAAGCAAGACGAAACATGAAATACCCTGGATTTAACCTGTGTGCAATGAAATAAATGTAAATGTCAGAAACACTGTAATTTAAAATTACAATTTCTAATTGTCCCAACTTTTTCTTGGGATTATATATGGTGAAAGTCTGAATAGAGAAAAGGTTCAAACAGAGATGAGGTACAACCCTCGATTGCATTCACCAAGACAGCAGGTCTTGTTCCACAATGTAACACTTGAATTGCAAAGTGAGCCCTCATGTCTGCACTGACTCAGTCTATTCATATATGGGTGCACAGTATTAAGCAACATATCCTGATATGGTGAATGTTACACAACAGCTATTGCATGTCTTGTACTGTAAGCCCATTCAGAATATTATGTCAGATTCATTCAACATGAGTTTAACAGAGTGATGGTCCTGTGTTCAATTTCAGGTGGATCAGTTGGGTCATGTCTGTGTGTAGCCTGCATGTACTCTCCATGTCCCCGTGGGTTTGGTCCGGTTGCTTCGATTCCCCCCACATTTCAAATACATTTATGTTAGGTTATTCGGTGTCTTTAAAGTGACCCTCTTATTTGAGTATGTGTATGGGTGCGTGAGTGCGTGTGCACTACGAAATATTTGACACCATGACTAGAGTTTTTCACCAGCATTACCCAATCATGATTTAGCAATTAAGAAAATGAATGAATGATTCTTTTCAGTATAGATGATCAAATATGTACTATTAAAAAATTAATCGATGTCTGCCCTGAGTACTGCAATGTTTGAAGTAAACTTTTTAACTGGCATTCTCAGTAAAAACAAAATCCACCACAACACTCCATGTTCTGTAAATGAGAAAGAATAAATATTAAAAACCTTGATGATTTTAATGTTGCTTTAACAATGTGTATTTTTGGCAAACTATATAAGATCTATATATGTGGGGGCTAAAACAGGTCTAACAACATCCATGGCCACCATTAGATTTGTTGTTTAAGCAATAATGGTTTTGGTCTACTTGCATTATTAATAGAAATGTTAAAAATAATAGTAAATTAATGTAATAATAATTAGGATAAAGTTTGTAGCAGATTTACAAATAGATATATATAGCCTTAAAATATACAAATATACATATGGCCTATATTTGTATATACATTCTTATATGGTACAGATCACCTAGTGTGAGCATGTCCTCCCCTACCATTTTGGAGAAAATTAAAGCCTGGGGCAGTATTTTTAACCACTGAAGAGAATGAGTGGTTCACCAAGAGGTGAGGAAGGATCTGTAGCTGAGATTGAGAGTGAGGATTGAAAAGATTATGGTGCAAGAGAGGTGGGTGAAGTGGGTTGCCATGGACAAACCTGTGCTACTCTAGTTACAACTGTACTTTAACTGCGGGACTCTATGAGTATGGCCATGAGGATATGTGTTTAGGGGTATGTTCTGGAGAGGGAGAAATTGTGAGTGGGCGTACAGAGAGAAGGAAATAGGAAACTGCCTTTAGCATCATACATCTCATTACGGTGCCATCCGGTTCAACCACATACTGTATCAACCATGACAGAAAGGACAGCCATGCGTCATGGACCCTAAGCCCAAAATGTTCTTGCTATGGCAATAGCAATACTCAAATTATTCCAGTCATTTTCTTCCAGAGATGGAAGAAGGTTCTTTACTTAAAATTACATGCAAATAAATGTACTTAATATTAAAAATATTTTTTAAAAAGCCTTTTATTTTTTAACCCTTATTTTTTTTTAACCTTTTTAAGATACATTTTCATATTTAAGCTACCCACAGAAACAACAGAATCAAAACACATTTTTTAAAAAAATGATGAACTAAGATATACAGGCTGCTTTTGAAGTGCTGCCAAATCGCTCATAACTATGGTAATATTCAGTAATGCATTTTCTCAAGATATTTAGCTCAAACAACAGTTACCCTCTACTTTTGAAAAAAATATCACTGCATTTTCACTGCACTCTTTTACACTTATTTAAATAATACTTATACAAAAGTATTAAAACTTTTAGAAATATAATGTTTTATTAAAAATATCCCTTATATTCCTCACAAATCAAATTTATTGTCGAAGGGACATGGATAAATGGATTGTTTAATTAATCAAAACAATAGACGTTAAAAATTGTGGTGTGCAGCACTCACGTTAAGATAGACCTGTGATTCTTATTTGGGCTTCATTAGAGGCATGCCAAGAATTAAAGCAGATAAATAAATATATTCACAAAAGCTAAAGTAACAAGCATGTTCTGAAAATGTAGTCAAAGTGATTAAAAGTATATATTTTTCTTTTGATATTAGGAAATAAATAGAAAAAGTAGTATGTTACTGAAATAATCAAGCAAATACAATAATACATTACAGTATAGTATTGAAGTGCTTTACTTACCACCCCTGTTTATTTTAAAATGTCTCTGTATACAGTGATCCAAATACAACCCCAATTCCAATGAAGTTTGGTCGTTGTGTGAAACATAAATAAAAACAGAATACGATTATTTGAATTCATTTTAAATTTGATGGCTGCAACATGTTCCAAAGAAGTTGGGATGTTTACCACTGTGTTACATCACTTTTTCTTTTAACAGCAGCCAATAAGTGTTTGGGAACTGAGGACACTAATTGTTGAAGCTTTGTAGGTGGAATTCTTTCCCATTTTTGCTTGATGTACAACTTTAGTTGCTCAACAGTCCAGAGTCTCCATTATTGTATTTTGCATTCCATAATGTGCCCACATTTTCAGTGGGAGACAGGTCTGGACTGCAGGCAGGCCAGTCTAGTACCTGTACTCTTTTACTATGAAGCCACGCTATTGTAACACATGCAGAATGTGGCTTGGCATTGTCTTGCTGAAATAAGTAGGGATGTCCCTGAAAAAGTTGTTGCTTGGATGGCAGCATATGTTGCTCCAAAACCTGTATGTACCTTCATAGATGTTCTGTTGGAAATGCAAGGGCCATGTTGAAAAATGAAATGAAGGAAAGAAGAAAAAAGAAAGAATTAAAGAAGAAATATTTATCATTGTGAAGTACATGTGTTTACCCACTAGGCGAATTGTAGTTTAGTTAGAGAACACGTGCAGTTTTTCATTAGACGGTCGGGTGGAGGTGATACAGTTTTGTGACCGACCGACCAGTCAGACCTCGACTATTATAGAAATTTAAAGCTTACATTGTTAACGTTTTATTTGTATTTGGTCACTTTTTACAGGTAAACCGCTTAATGAAGAATTTGGAGTTTGAGGAATTTTATTGCATCAGGCTTGTTACTATACACCTGCTCCGTTGGTGGCATGCAAAGCTAGAAGGAGCTGCCGCTACATTATCCATGCCATTGGACTAGTTGTCCATCCTTGCTTGTGAATGACTGAGCCTTTTGGGAATGCTCCCTTTATACCCAATCATGACATTCACCTGTGGAATGTTCAAAACAGGTGTTTTTTGAGCATTCCTCGATTTTCTCATACTTTTGTCATGCCTTTGAACCTGTAATGAGTATGAGTTTATGAGTATGAATATTTGCATAAAAACAATAATGTTTACTCATTTGAACATTAAATATATTGCCTTTGTTGTGTATTAGATTTAATATGGGTTAAAAACTATTTGCAAATAATTCAAAAGTATTCTGTTTTTATTTACGTTTTAAACAGCATCCCAACTTTATTGGGATTGGGGTTGTATAATTTACAGATTCCAGGGGTAAAATCTGGAACACATTTTTTAATCAACTTTGATAAATAGGCATTTCTGTATTTCTTCTTTTCCCATGGGATATAGGGAAATGGGAAATGCTCAGTTTATTTTCAGCAATCAATAGAAGATGGTAAAAAATGTCAGGAATTTGATGCTTATGGCAGTATGTGTAGCACTGAAAATTTACACCAGACCCACTGATTACCAAGTGCTTCTTTTCCTTTCACTGAAAGCTCCTGCTCTGTAATTATCATGACAGGTACTGATTCTGTGTCTGCTTTACAAACCAAAACTCTCTCTAAACAATTAGGGCAGTGTGAGAGTACAAGATGGATATGTAAAGATTTAAGTGGCCACAGTAATTGCTTTTCCACAAACAAAGTTAACACCACAACCTTTATGTCCTTGTACTTTTATTACAGGGTGTCTGAGATTTTAAAACCATGAAAACAAAATCAGGATCATTATACCTGAGCCAAAGAGAGAGCAAGACAGAATAAATGAGCAATGTTGATGTGATGCAAAGTGTCAGATATAATTTTGCACTTTCTGGCATGGCTGCATCTCTGCATGATATGTTCTATTTTTTCTGGAGTTGAGCCAGGCCTGTCTGTTGAGTTGGAAGAGTTTTTGGCTTTGGGATCATCTCCAAACTCTCTAGAGGAAATCCTCTATAAAGAGTCCTAGAACTAAATGGACTTTAGTAACAGGGCTGCAGGTGAACATTTCCCCTTCACCTTGCAAATACAAAATAAGTTAATGGCCGATAAGTGTTAAGACATTGACAGAAATATTATGTTAATGTGCAAGTATTAGTAGAGGTCTGCTAAGTGAGTCCACATGACTACTGTAATAATCTCTTCATAATCGCACATCAGTCAAATCAGAACATGTAGAGTTCATTTTAATATAGTGTATTTAACTAAAGCTAAGTCACAGTCTGCTAAATTAAACAAACCGTGCCACAGAGGATGCAAATGTAAGTGGTTAAGGTACTGGACTCTGGACCTAAAGGTCCTGGGTTCAAATTCCACCCACAGTTGGGTCCTTAAGTAAGGCCCTTAATCCACCATTGCTTGAATTGTAAGAATATATCAATTGTAAGTCACTCTGGATAAGGGCGTCTGCTAAATGCCGTAAATATAAATATCTGACTTTTTTTTTTAATTTGCCTGGTGATAGTTAGATCTTTTCATAGAAGAAAAAAGCTAGATCTTGTAATAATTATAATAATTTGACATGGACTTGGGACATTAAAGAACCAAAACTATTTGTGTGTCCAGTTATTTAATACTGAGATAAGCCAATTGTAAGATCATACAAACCTAAGAATGGTGAAATGTTATATTTATATACAGGACATTTATCTTTCAAAGACATGTGGGGGGGGGGTAATCTTCAGAGTAAAACCATAGGTCTACAGATGTTTTCAAGATTATTATTTTTTTCTGTCAGTAGCATATTATCCCCTGTAGCAAAATCTCATTAAAGAGCAATTTACAGAGCTGCACTGATGTTGCCATCAACCAAAAATTGACGGCATTAATCAAAAAAAAAGGGGGGGGGGCAGAAGTAAACGTGGAAATGATACCACAGCAGAACTTGCTTGAGAATTACTAGAGGAAAACGACGAGGATAATATCAATAGCAAGAAGCAAGAAATAGCCATTGAGGCATTGCTGGGGCACATTAGCGCCCCCATGCTGGAGCAGTTTAGGGAATAGAAATGGGTAAAGCAGTCAGGCCGATGTTTTGTTTGAAACGTATACAAATGTACAAAACTGTTGCAGCCGCGGATGATGTTTTTAGAGCTTCGGGTGATAGTGTTAATTAAGGAAAAGCCCTTTGAAGCACAACTCAGACACGCCGTTTGTACAATAGACTGAAATGCATTAGAAGTTTTTTTTCTAACTTATAAAAGCCCTTAGATACCTTGGCATGGAAAAACCTGGATGCGTCTTGTGCGGGCTACGAGCGTCCCGAGAGGATTTTGAGGCTTAAAACCAAACCTCCCCACCTATACACACCCCGTCTTGATAGTCTGCAAAGCTGGCAGGATGGGAATCATTCTGTCGAAAATGTTTCACGGCATTCCAGGACTTTGCACAAGGTTTCAATAAAGCGTTGAAGTTTATGACCAACGGAATCTGCTGTTTACAGCTCTGAGATATTCATGTCAGACTCCCGTAATCGGGCACATAATTTGTACTTGGTAGTTTTAATGATGGTTAAAAATGTAATACACGTAAATAAATAAAACCACATAAATACATGAGTATAAGACACGTAAACCGGAGATGAAATTTTGCTTTACCTGAAATTGGAAATACAGAGCATTTATGCGTATAGGCTACATGGCCCCAGACTTTATTTTAAGCCATATAATAAGATTTAAACACATCCACCACATAGTTAATGTGTTTATTTAAAGATTGTTTTGTAATGATGATGATTTTTTACACACATGTGGGAACTTATAGAGCTAAACAAACATTTTCAAGGCTTTCACACTTGCAGTGAGCATATTTCACTATGCAAAAAAAATGTTTAAAATAGTTCTGGGGCCTTGTAGATTTTCTACAACCATATCAGGTAAATACATAGTAAAATACATTGTTTTTCTTCTTTATGTGTTTCTCTAAAACAATATAATAAGTAACAACAACAACAATATATGAATAATTATAACATCAACATCATGATCATAATCATCATCATCTTCATCATTAACAACAACAACAACAACAACAACAATAATATTAATAATGATGATGATGATGATAATCGTTTTAATACTCTTACTACTTATTTGTATAACTATATATTTTTAAAAAATTATATGAATAAATGCTATTTTATATCATTGAAAGGTTTGGGGTCTAGCTCTCAAATAAGCTAACTGACTTCATTGTCAATCTCAATTACACCAGCACTACGGACTTTTCACCCGTAACCGTCAATTGTATTTTGTGTCCCAGTGAGCAGAGGAGGTCCACTAATTGCTTGAAATGGACATGTTAGTAAAGACCACGTGTAGATGTTTGAATTGTACCAGGTAGCTTACGGTTCATTTGGGAAATACAATATGTTCAGTATGCCCTGTGCCTTCTTAATTTCGGGATAAAAGTCACGTTGTATGGCACTACATAGGATTTATAGAAAGGAAAAGCACTTAAGTCACTGATAAAGCTTGTTATTGAAAGTTCCGTGGATCATAGTCGGTTAACAGAACGCTCACATCAGTCCATAAACAAGTAAATAATAATGGTTTTTAGAGTGTTAAACAACATTACATCTAACGTTTCTTTTAAATGTACTCTACATTAGTTACAATTACTGTATGACCATTTATGTATCACCAGATGACCAGATGATGATTGATATAATGAGGTATTCAGGTAATTCATTCATCAGATAAATTAAAACACTTATTATAGATATTAACGATAATAATAATCATAAAATATTTTACTAGGGTGTTATTGAAATCATTCCAGTATGAGTATTTCAACATTGCAAGTGATTTTTAAAAGCCTTATTATGTTTACTTGTGATTCCTAAAAAAAGGACACCCCTGTCAGTTTTCTACCATGTAATTTAATGAAGAAAAAAAAACAGCTTTACGAAACTCAGCAAGGGAAATGTATTGCTAATGAAAGGTAAGATTAAATAAATAGTCACTATAATCTTGTTTCTGAATAAAGTGAATCAATTACCCTGGCATCGTTTTTCCATTGTGTGGTTTCCTGCAGCACAGTTCGTCAACCAGTTGATATCTTTTTTGGGATTATTTGGAATTAAACTGTGTTTCTGACGTCGTATTCATCTACTGGTAGGACAAAAAAATCAATTAAAATACATTAAGCTTAGAACGAACCTACCAAGGACAGACCTCCGTGGCAGAGATACATGAAACCTTTTATATCAGCACAAAATTAAAAGTAATAAATTAAAACTGTTAAACAATATTTTTGATAGTGTATCTTTCCCTTTATATATA
>JAVSBV010000001.1:9796828-9806867 GCA_033117975.1 Parotocinclus spilosoma
TACAATTTGGAATACAGCTGTAACGTAACAAAATGTGGAAAAAGTAAAGCGCTGTGAATACTTTCCGGATGCACTGTATGTGTCAGGAATGTGGGAGGAAACTAGAGTAAGAAGAGTAAGAAGAGTAAGAACCAGTAAGAAACCCATGCAGGTGTGGGGAGAACATGCAAACCCCACACAGGCACTGGAGACTGGGGCTACAGCTCAGTTAGAAATAAATTCCTGACAAATCAAAATAAAATGCTTCTTTGTGACAAATTTTCAGTCAGGTTGTAAGCTACATTTGTTCAACACATTACTGAAATATTGAAATAAAAAGCTGGCATGCCTCATAATTTAGTAACCTCACTAATCTCTTTGTGTATGAGTGTGTGAGTATGTGAATGTGTGTGTGTGTGTGTGTGTGTGTGTGTGTGTGTGTGTGTGCGTGTGTGTGTGAGTGTGCTTGTGTGCATGTGTGTGTGTGTGCTTGTGTTTCGAGTACAGCAGTTGGATGACCATATGGATCTGTTGGTGGCGCCAGGAGAACATGCCGTTTGGAAACCTGATCAGCATCTCACTGGTGACAGCTGGGGTCTTTACACCATCAGAACATTTGTAGACTTCTAATTTGTCATAACTACCTCCTGTGGTAAAGAAATATGCTGTGAGATGAGGTAAGATTGCCTGGATATAAATCCAAAACAAAATGTGTGCGTGCTTTCTTTATAAAGACATCAAGAAAGTAACAGATAACAAAATAAAAGCATCACACATTGTCACCCATGCCTATAAGGATGAATATGAAATTATTTGTTATTTGTCATTATGCAGTATATAGGGCATGACCTAAAGCTTCTGATCTTGGAATTTCAGAGATGTTAGATGTTAGTATGTGAAAGTGACCTTGAAGCTCTATATATACATTAATTATTTATATGAAGAACAAACACACAATGAACACATTCAACCGCACTTGTTACCAGTGAATGCAAGCAGTATACCACATGAGGACGTTAATATATATAGGGAAGTTAAAATAATATCCTTTGTAAAACAACAGATAAGAGCTGTATTCATAGTAAATTATAAATACTGTACATTTATGATATGGTATAAAGTATCTATAAAGTCTTATGTTTTGCATTAGCTTTTATTTTATACAAACATTATCCATTAGCCAGATGCAAACAAAGTCTTATAAAATAATGATTTTTTGAGTTGTCTAAGTTTTAGATATAAGTAGCATTTTGGGATGTACTGATATTATTTTAAATTTAATTTACTCTGCTATGTCTGTATGTTCCCTAGACCACTGATAACTATGGTCTTTATTTTTATTTTAGGATCAGTGCTTTTTATTATTTATTTTGTAAATTACATTAATATAAATTAACGTCAAATACATTTAATCATTTAAAAATATAAATGTATATGTATATTTGACAGCAAGTGTCCCTGCATCACACACTATGCACTATATGCATTCATTTGAGCTGCCATGCTAAATATGCTGCTCTGTCTCTCGGCGCAGAGGAGACATATAGAAAGTTTTAGGAACATAACTTGCTAGAGGGGTCTGAAAAGTTGCTAAATCTTACAACAAAGTCACTACCTTGGCAACTTTGCAGCCGCTTTCCATGACTGGGGGACATCCAGCACAAACCAGCATGTGCAAAATCAACTCTTCTACCCTTCAAAGTACACGATCGTATAAAAATAACATTTCTTATTATTATTATTAATAATAATAATAATAATAATACTGACTGTCTATGTGAATCTACATGTCATCCCCATGTCTGTATTGGTTTACTCCAGATACTCTGGTTCCCTCCCACAGTCACAAAAACATGCATCGTGTTGTTCCTGCCTTTCAATCTATGTACCTGGCTTGGCATCTAGCCACAACCCTGTTCATGATAAAGCAGATAAGAGAGTGATTGAAAGTGAATGGCCATATTTAAAATCCATGAGAGAGCACATTGGATTTGTAAAATCTTTTAGCTAAGAAATTACAGAGGTGAATCCCAGAGCCAATTACTCAGCAATTTCTGGAATATGGCCATAAATTGTTCCAGCTTTTATATGCTGTTGCATGAGAGATTCTATGACATACAGTAGTCACTGAGTTGTTGCCCTGTTAGTTCTACCTTGTGGTGCTTCCTTACCTCTCAAGGAGCTTTTGGAGGCTTGACAACTGGCACTAAACTGTCCACTGGATGAGCAATCCTTGGTCTTTTGACCCAAAGGTCCATACTAGGGCCCTTCCACTCACAAAAGTGAAGTAAAAAAAGTATTTACTCTCTGCAACGTTCACTTAGTGTTATGAAAATAATGTCACCTTTTTAATAATTAAAAACTAATTAAACATTTTTTTTGACGCTCGTAGTGTTTACTCTTACGTCTATGTAGTGCTCTTTTAAGGGAAAACAAATAGCACTAAATAAGCATAATTTGTTTCAAATAGGAGCAAGCAAAAATAGTAAATATTTTTGAAATATTAATATATTATCACCAGCTAGATAATTCAGTTATCTAATATGCTAGCCCGCTATTGCAGTGACCTGGGTTTGAGACCTGGCAGGATTACACAAACAGGTACATTTAGCTGTGTCTGATGGAGGATAGAATGGTAGTAAGATGCTCAAGCAGTACTACAACAGTGAACTCTGCTGGCTCTGCAATGCATTCTGTTCAGGGCAAACTTTCACCTGCATCCTGCATCCTGTGAGGATATACATCAAAAACCCATATCTGCCACCTTGCCCAGGAAAGTGCATTAACAATGAAAAGCAAAGCAAGACATCTGGTCTTACACATAATTGGCCTGGATCAATTACACTTGTCAATCCATGACAGTGTAAGTAAACAGTTTAATATTTTATAGAACTATCTTCCTGGCATTTTTCCTGCCTGGAACATCATATTGTTGACCCTCCAAATGCCCGAGTAGGTCATGTAGCTCTTACACACATCAGTAAAACAGGTTTTCTCAATTCCCTTATCTATCTCACAAAGGGCAAATTACACATGAGGTAACTGCATTAAATTGTATGTATGACCTGAAATAAATCTGTATGATTCTCGTTGTGTCACAGGCCTATAAAAGTGTTTCATCTGTTTTTTTTAGATTAACTGAAACTTGACAACAACAATAAAGTTTTACGATTTTAAGATCAACTTTTTGTCCAATTTTATTTCCCATATTACAACATATACTGCTCACAAAAATCAAGGGAATTTTAAAAACAATATGAAGAGGATCCCACAAGAACTACTGGACAATCGGATCCTGTTTATTCCCTATCACTCTCAGTGTGTTTTGACAGTCTTCGGTGACCAGTCAATGTGTGGAACTCTCTTCTAGTTTGACATGCTTCTGTTCACCCCCATGAATATCTCACTTGCTACTCAATCACTATAATCGAGTTTGCATCTTATTTGTGTAATTGAACAACTTTCTTTGGTTTTTCATTTGCTTTTCAGGTGATCTTGTTTAATTAATCTATTTTTTTAATCGCTTCATATTCATTTTGAAATAGCTCCAATCATTTGTGAGCAGTGTAGTTGTGAATGTGTGCAGAAAACTTAAATGTGATTGTCTGAATAGCTCTTTTTGTAACCAGGGACTCAGGGTGGCTCAAGCAGAAGGGGGACTACATGGTTTTCATCTGGGCAAATACCAAGGGGAAAAGCCTGAGTGTTTTTGCTGTTGTGGTGCAGTTATGGACTCTAATGGTGATGGTCTCCTAACAGCATGAAGTTCACTATTCTCAGGTTGGATGTCACCACAAATTTTAGTGGCTACAAGAATGAGAAGATTTCACCTCATCTGACCAGTTAATCAATTTATGACCAATTATTAGGAAGTACTGTTAAATTGCTAGTATAAATATCTTGTTGCACTTTACTACACAACCCTGTTACTGCCCAGACCAGTTCCATATGCTTAGCAGAAGGACATTTATTGTCACAGCACCCATTATGTGTCCTACCACTGACAGTCAGCCACTGTCGCCGCCATTTTTTGTGGTATTGTAAACAAGAAACATGGACAGCTATGGACTGGAGCCCTATGTGTGTTGAGAAGTTACAAAAAAAAAGGTTAATTTAAGATTATTCATTATTTAACCAAAATTGTAATGCGATTACTTTAATGACTTGTAATTATTCTTAGTATGAGGGTTTAAAGTTGCTGTATAACTAACACTGATAATACAGAAAGTATAGTACAAACCAGTGGTGTTTCTACCATTTGAGGCGATTGGGGACTTAGCCCAGACACATGTGGAGGGGTCCAGAAGAGTTCTAATGCTACATTTAAATTGTATTAGCTGAGTGATATATGTCCACAGTAGGGACACTCCAACAACACCTGAACCATCTACAGTGGTGTCTACAGTGATGCCAAAAAGAGAGCTGGTGTATCAATTGAACAAGATGATCTGTATGTATAATTCACATTTCACAATTCATAATTAATATACATGATTTATAACATTTTCTTGACAGACAATCCATTCTGAATATTCAATATTAGTATATGGCAGATGTGACTTATATGGGATTCCAGAAAAGGGAAAGTAAATCAGGATGTCAATCACTGTATGCTATGACATAGTATTCCAGCATCATGTGAAGCACATCCTTGACCGGTGTTTGAAATACAGATAAAGGGATATAAACACAGTAGGGCATCTTGTCCTGCTTCTGTTACCTTGACACTATAATAAAAAAAGCATTTCCTTCAGAATCTCTGGTGTCTAATTCAGCAATTGCAATGTATTGAGTTAGTATATTTAAGGAATGGGGGGAATAAATGGTTTATGTTTGTAGTTATGCATAAGATGGCAAAAACACATATAGAAAATCCTTTTATTAGCAGTAATGGGGAGAACCTAGCCACACTGTAACTTAGCGGTCACAGAAATGAACAAAGAAAATGAAAAAGAGAAAAAAGAAAGAAGAAAAGAAAGGAGGGGGCAATGGATTTTAATCCATCCGTCGATAAAGGTCACTACTCCAAAGGGTTTTATTTCTCAGCCACACATCAAAGCGTAAATCCACTGATTGGCTGGGTCTGAATGGAGAACCAACAAGGCCGCATCTGTGGGCTGCCTGTATGGCTCAGTATGTGTGAAGAGGGCCCATAATGCACAGGTTTTCTAATGTGGCCCCTGGATCAATGCACTACCTGACCTTTGCAGTGTGTACGGCTGCCTCTACCTGTAATGTCATGCCATCTATCTGACACCCAAATCAAGAGGTAGAAAGAGACAGAGGGAACTGATAGATAGAGACAGAGGGAACTGAGGCACAGTCACACACAGTCTTTCCACTTTCCACAAAAGTGGTTCAAAACGCCAGTACCAAGGAGCACTATTCACTGATAATCCCTTTGATCTAAAATAAAGCAATGCTTGAAATGAAAAATTCTTCAGCTCAAGTTGTTAATCAACTACTCCAGAGGCTCTGTAGGCATTTGCTAAGGACTGCTCCCTTTCTGTTGAGTTAATACATGATGTGAAGCAAACTTGGAAGGATAAAAAGCGGGAGCTTCTCATTGTTTGTGTGTGAAAAGGTTTCTTTGTAGCTGGGAGGCCTTATGGCAGCTGGTAAGGTCTTCTTGGCTTTTGGAAGATAAAGCACTTTCTCTGAGTCACAGAGTGCATTCGAATGGAAATCTAAAGAGGTAGGCGTGAACCATTTGTTTAGCTATGTTTGTGTTTGCTGTCACTGTGCCTGTCTGTTTTGTGCGGCTGGCCCTTTTGCTGCACAAAGTAACAGTGTGTTTGTGTCTCCCCCTCTTTTTACCTCCAGACATAATCGAGGGGGATCCAGGCAGTGAAAGGGACAGTTGCCCGAGCCATCTTTGTGGCCCTTTTTTGTGGGGGTGACAGATGTTGTAATTGCCAGCTGATGGATGACCTGTGGAAAAGGTCATTAGGGGCCTCCTTGGCTCCACAAAACTCCAGAGACTCGAGACTTGATCTGGACAGAATGGGTTAATGGAAGAGTGGGAAATACTAAGTGCAACCTAGGCCAGAGTAGATGGAAGGCAGGTCAGACAAAGTCCCTATTCACCGGAAGAGGGGCTATTAACAGAATCGGCCACGCGTTCAGAGGGGCACTGTCTGGCACCTGAAGAGTATTCAGTCCAGGGGCAAATCCCAAATTACACAAACCCTCCCACCACTTTATAAGCACACACCCCAGCACATTAATGTAGACAAATATTGGGTGACTATTATGATGATCATGGCACTTTCAATATCTATAGAAGTATACATTTGTTAAGTAACAAATTAAGCAAACGTATATTAGTAAGCTAATCATGAAAAGAGACATAGTGAACCCAAATTTTGGTTGAAGGTACTGCACTATGGACAAGAAGGTTCAGGATTCAAATCCCACCTCTGCCAAGTTGCCACTGCTGGGTCTCTGAGCAAAACTCCTAAGACACCAATGCTTGTATATTTTGCTTTGTAAATCGGTATGGATAAGTGTATCTGTTATACGCTGCAGAGTGTAAAAACTGTAAAAGTTTGATTTTGTACACATTTACACAATAGTTCTAATAGAAGGCACAATTAATAACTTTTGACCCTGCTTTTTAGCGTGTGCAATCGTAATACCATTTTAATATGCTTGGGAAGTTCTGCAATGAACCAGGTATGGAATAGATAGGAATTCTAAAGGCATGATTGGATCAAATTTAGTAGATCAGGTTATAATAATAATAATAATAATAATAATAAAAATAATAATAACAATAATAATGACATCATCTTATAAAAGTGACAAAGTAAGAAAGAGAGTAAAGGAAGCTTCTTTTCTTTAGTGACTCTTTCATGGTCATTGGGGTCTGTGTCACAGTTATACAAGGCATCATTTCATTGCAAAGTGAATTGTCAGTTTGTTTGTACAAGCAGTGGGCTTGCATAAGACATCTCTTTTCCCATGAATACTCCCCAGAGGTCAATTAGGACAGATGAGCTCCTCTAGGCACAAAGGAGACGGGTGTCCCTACAGCGATCCTTGGAGTCACATATTTAACAGTTATAAAGTACTTTGGTTTGTTAATTGAATTAGTTAATCCCTTTGTCAGTGATCTTCAGCTAAAGGGGATATTGTAGGAGCACTCCTAGATTGTTGTTCCTCTGAGGCTACTCACATACTGGAACACTTCCAGTATAGTATTCAAAAAATAGATAACTAGAGAAGTGATGCATTTTAAATCAAAACGCTTTCATGTGGAGTAGCATAAGCTCATAAAAGCTCCATAATCATAAACAATGTGATAAGAACAGTCAGAATTGTGGTCAGGGCTGTAGCACTGTAGCACAAAAAAAACATGAACACATAATGTGATGTGTACAACAGTCTACTGAAGACTCCTTTCACACATGCATTCTAGACATCAAGTAGTTCTTAGAATCAGCATTGACAGATTCCAGCCCCTTGCTGATAGTTTATATTTATTTGTTACATTTAGAGACCAAGGGCTATAAAACTTTAAGTGCCAACATATGAACAGATTAGCCTTGTGTGATTAGCCATTCTCGTAATCAGTCAATGATGGTCAGACATTACACATACAGTATTCACTGGCCAGTATTTTGGAAGTGAGTGCAACATTGATGTTATGGGTTGTTTTACTATTTAGTGCCACATGGGTTGTGTTATCATTCTGTTCAAAGTCAGAGGTACAGATCTCATCATCTTTGATCTTTCCATTGAGAAAAATACCCTGATAAAGCAAAAGTCATCTGACTTGCTGTTCCATTTGACCAGCTGGTGTATGGCTTATTCCAAACACAGAGGGAGAGTAAGGAACTTTCTAATTGAATTGAAACCATTTATGTGTTTTTTTTTATTATCTCGTTTGTATAGTAGTTTAATTAGCATGGATAAATCACACATCACACACAGCCAAACACCTGTTACTGTGCTAATGTTAATGCACATTACCAACACATGCAATCTTCAAGAACCAAATTAGACATCACACAATTAAACCCACCTGGCTGAGCATTCAAATTGTGTTCGAATAAAAGACAGCCTAAAGAGAGAGTTCCACTTTTTGTTTCTGTATCTAGACTGGCATATAAATGTAGCGGCTATACTGCTTCAAAAAATTAGGGGATATTTCAAAATGAATATGAAAAGGATCCCACAAGACCTGCTGGACAATCTGATCCTATCCATGCCCCATCACTCTCAGTGTGTTTTGGCAGTCTTGGGTGACCATACACCCTACTGAACAGTCAATGTGTTGCACTCTTGTACAGTTTGACAGGTTTCTGTTTACCCCCATAAATATGTCACTTGCTATTCAATCACAATAATTGGGGGTACATCTCATTTGCATAATCAAAAAAACTTTCTTTGACTTTTCATTAGTTTTTTTTTGATTATCTTGTTTAATGAGGTAAAATCACATGCTTTTTTTTTTTTATTTTATTTTGAAATATCCATTAGTTTTTATGAGCATTGACTCAGTGTACAGTGGTGGTCAAAAGTCTAAGGCCACTACAAAAATGCTTATATTCTGCATTTTTAGCTAATTTAAACAATGTTTTAAATTAAATTAAAAATCATAGAATCAACATGTCAACTGAGCGAGAATATTTTCAGATTTAGTTTTCTTTTTTTTAATTAGTATTTGTTATGTCCTCTTTTGCCATATTGATAGTGTGTAGGCATACTCAAGCTGCCATAAACTCCACAAGTTTGTGGAAAATCCAAAGATCCATATAATCAAACACACAATTCAAATGCATGAGTTGGGTTAACTGATTGCTTTACATTGGTCCAGTTTAAATGTGTCTGACAGTGTAACCATGCTCCTGTTATGAATAGTCGTTAATGTGGATGTAAAATTTAATAAACAAAAAAAACCCCTAATAAAATATAAAGAATATTAATACTCTACTGAACTTAACTGAAATTATAAAAAGCATATTGATATGTTACTGAATGTCTGGCTTTCAAAGTCTTTAATGCCCCCATAAATGCTCAATGAAGTTAGATCAGCTGACAGTGAAGAAAACATGACACTCAGATTCACTCAAATTTGTATATTGATTACGCTTTATAATAAAAAAGCATTATATTGCATTTGGGGAAAATACAAACTAGTATAATTTTCACTAGTGGTCTGAGACCTTAGTTTCACAGTATATTCACTATAATTTTCTGTATTGTGAAATCTACCTGTATGCAAATGAACAACCTTGATTCTTCGAAAATTTCATCTGATTGATTTGTGGCAGTCCCAAGGTAGTTTGTGTGCAAGCAGAGCCTTTTTGTTTTCCCAAAGCATGCCAAAAATGTAATTACACACAGATAAAACTGGAACAATCTGGATGTGGTGAGATGATTGAAAGGTGCTGTTGTTACAGTGGCGGCAGAAGGCCCCAGGCCTCAGTCCAGTACAAGAAGTCAGGGGGTTGAGAAAGACAGTAAAGGAGAGAGGGGGTGGGATGGAGGAAAAAGTGGGCTGCTGTGGGGATTAACAGCCTGCAGGTTGAGGTAGCCCTGTGGCTGGAGGGTTTAAATTAGCCTTGAGATGACAATTCCCCATTAGGAAGGATTAGACGCCTGCTGGAGGCTTCTGATGCCCTGGCATCAGTGCTGGTGGGAAGGCTGGCAGGGGCATCCATCATGGCACACCCACAGAGTGTGTCACAGGCTATTCATGACACCTCAAATATGGCTGGGTCCACCAAAACATTCTCAGGCTCTATTTACCCTCTGCCACACATAATGCACCTAACTGTATTTTTTTGACTTGGATTATAAAATGAATGGGTTTAGATGTAAGCAAATTGTTTAAAACTTAGATTAAATACCTAGATGTAAGAGTATTTTTATTGCATTTTGTTTTTCATTTTGAAGGGAACATTTATATATCTACCCACCTACAGGTTCAGCAAAATCTCAGCGGATGACATCAGAAAGGAAACATTCATATAACATACACTACCGTTCAAAAGTTTGGGGTCACTTAGAAATTTCCCTATTTTTGAAAGAAAAGCACAGTTTTTTTCAATGA
>JAVSBV010000001.1:9806967-9832828 GCA_033117975.1 Parotocinclus spilosoma
GTCCTCATTAAAGCATATTTATTATGAATTTCTTGATGTTGTTTGATTTATTTTCTTCATTTATTTTGTAAAAAAAAAACTGTTGTATAAAAGCAATAGAACACTCGAAGTCACGTGTTATCGCGAATAACATCACGGCTGTGATTTGATCTACAGCACTCGCCTTCACCTTCTTTTGCTTAACTGTAGTTTGCCAGGTATGACTAAATGCCAAGATCTAAGATCCCAATAAATAAACAGCAGTTTATCAATGATGACTTGTAATTTATTTATTATCAACACTGGCCTTAATGATTTTCTTTTTTTAACTATTTAAGATGGGTAAAATCAATTTTATAAATTAATTCAAAATAATGCTACATGCAGTACATTGATTTTCTCAGTTGATCCTTAGAGCCCTTAGGCTCTCTTTCTTTCACAAACATGCTTATGGAATTAGAAACTGTCTTAATGTGGCAGTTGCAATGTAATTCCTGTTGTATTTATGATGTGAGCAGATATTTCAGAAGAGCGCAGGGAACTGACTGAGAAGTCAGCAAAAGCTGTGACATACAAGCATATTTAACTCTGGTGGCTTCACTGCCAAGAGGCAGGGTTTATTTTCAAGTAAGAAGCAATAATTCTAACTCCACTTGCCTTTCCCCTAAAAACTGTGACACCTAAAAGTATGGCATTCATTATTTTTTACAGCCCCAATGTCAAGATTTCAATGACAGATTTTTGTTTTGGATTGTAATTTGTTAGAATTTTTAATACTTCGGTCAGTAAAGCAAACAGACTCGTTTTGTCATCAAAAGTGCATTCCGGTACAAATATACAGTATATGTATATACAGGTAGTCCCTCTTTTATGATTGCCTGACATACAAAAAATTGACTTTACAATAGTTACGTCTATGAAAATATACACCAAGAACTGGACTTACCGACTCATATGGAGTCATGTCATGGGATTGTTGAGCACAGGGAAATTAAGTTAAAAAAAAAGCCATGGTTGTGTTTTAAGCACGTTTAATGTTATGAAGTGATATATACAATAAACTGTATATTAAACTCCTTGGTTTTACAAATTGAATTATCATTCAATTTATGATGATGACCTCCTCCATAATTCGTGGAGTACTATATTTTTTATAATCTGTATTATAAAACATATCATAAATAGCATATTGTATGTATAATTATATAATCATAAAAAGTATGATATGATGATAACATTCGCCAAATACATACCTTTACTTTCATGCCCTTAATTTCCACAGTTTTGATCATGAAATCAACACCAATAGTGGCACCCTGGCCTGGTGGAAAAAGACCCTAAAACCATGACATGGACATCTTATTGACATTATATAGACATTTAATCGACAACACAGTGAAAAAAAATGTATAACTATGCTCTCATTAAACCACAAACACTTTTACCAATATAATTTATATCTTAAGTCTCAGGAAGCAATTGGCAGTTCATTTAATGCAATTAAGATTTTTAAAGCAATAACTGTGTATGTGGCCAACAATTAGCATGCCAGCAATTGGCATGACTAATCTGCTTAATGCTAACTGGCACCACATGCATTGTCTTCATTATTAGTCACTGCACATCAAGCAAAAGAATAAAATCACCAACATAAGAGAACCTACCTGAGTAAAACGTCGTACGAGGCACGTTTTTCCAACTCCTGCATTTCCTATCAGCACTATTTTGAAAAGGTAATCATAGTCCTCCATGGTTACACTTAGCTGAAACATGGAGAGAAAAACAAAATGTAAGGGTACACCCCTCACATTTTTGTTATCATTTTATTATGTCTTTTCATGGGACAACACATCTACAGCTTAAACGTAAACGTGCTGTGCCCTCAAACTCAACACTCAACACACAGCCATTAATGTATAAACCACTGGCAACAAAAGTGAGTAAAAAAAATGCCCACATTGTGCCCAGTTAGCCATTTTCCTCCCTGGTAACATGTGACTTGTTAGTTCTCATGTGTGAATGGGGAGCAGGTGTGTTAAATTTGGTGTTATCACTCTTACACTCTCACATACTGGTCCCTAAAAGTTCAACATGGCACCTCATGGCAAAGCACTCTCTAAGGATCTAAAAGAAAATAATTGTTGCTTAACAACCTAAGCTAAAAGAAGTTTGCCAATAGCCTGAAAGTGAGCGGCAGCCCTCTGCCTAAGGCCATACAGCAATGTAACAGGACAGGTTCCACTCAGAACAGACCTCACCATGGTTGACCAAAGAAGTTTAGTGCACATGCTCAATGTCATTTTCAGAGGTTGGCTTTTGATAATAGAAATAGGAGTGCTGCCAGTATTGCTGCAGGGGTTAAAGGTCAGTCTGTCAGTGATCAGGCCATACACTGCACGCTCTATCAAACTGGTG
Organism: Parotocinclus spilosoma; assembly: GCA_033117975.1. NCBI lineage: Eukaryota > Metazoa > Chordata > Actinopteri > Siluriformes > Loricariidae > Parotocinclus > Parotocinclus spilosoma. The sequence goes on from JAVSBV010000001.1 coordinate 9,809,362, forward strand.
GGCATGGCTGTCGTCCCAGATGGAAGCCTCTTCTAAACATAATGCACAAGAAAGCCTACAAACAGTTTGCTGAAAACAAGCAGACTAAGGACATAGATTACTCCGACCATGTTCTGTCATGTTTTTCAGATCAAGATAAACTTATTTGTTTCAGATGGTGTCAAGTGTGTGTGGTGGCAACCAGGTGAAGAGTACAAAGATAAGCATTTCTTTCAAGCATGGTGGTGGAAATGTCATGATTTGGGACTGTATGAGTGCTGCCGGCTGTGGGTAGCTACAGTTTACTGAGGGAACACAGACTGTTACATACTGAAGCAGAGCATGATCCACTCCCTTTGGAAACTGGGCCACAGGGCATTATTACAACATGATAACAAGCAAAACAAGACCACCACTCCAAGACCATCACTGCATTGCTAAATATACTAAAGGTAAAGGTCAAGCATGCCTCTAGACCTAAACTCTATTGAACATCTGTGGGGCATTCTCAAACAAAAGGTGGAGGTGCACATGGTCTCTAACATCCACCAGCTCTGTGATGTTGTCATGGAGGATTGAAAGTGAATTAAATTGACAACCTGTGAAGCTCTTACGCAAGAGAGTTAAGGCAGTGCTGGAAAGTAATGGTGGCCACAAACAATATTAAGACTTTGGGCACAATTTGGCCATTATCATTTAGAGGTGTACTTAGTTTTATTGCCAGCGGTTTAGACATTATTAGCTGTGTTGAGTTATTTTGAGGGAACAGTAAATTTACACTGTTATACAAGCTGTAGCCTGACTACTTTACATTGAATCGAGGTGTCATGTTTTCACAATCTTTGTTCAAGGAACACCATGTTATGTCCCATGAAAATATATACTGCTCAAAAAAAATTAAGGTAACACTTGGAGTTACATTGTTTAAGTGCTGTTTAAGTGTTCCATTTATTTTTTTGAGCAGTGTATAATAAAATAGTTGGGGGTAAAATGTGAGGGCCTTGCCTTTACAGAAAATCACAGAAAAAAATGTCTTTCTATTTGATGTGCCTGGAGTATATTAGGTATTATTGGGTCTTTTATAACATTGCTTGTATCTGAATTTAAGCTTGCATCTCTTTCGATTGAATGTGTCAAGCCTTTCTTTTTCTTTTCTTCTAGCAGCTCTAACATAGACTGTGGTATCACTGTCTTGCTGGAGAGTGAATCCTGGCCAACTAGGGGTAGACCAGAAATTATCGCAGGGCGCTGTGGTAGCCTTAAAGGTTCAGCGTGCCTTTTTCTCTCCATGACGATAGTCATGTTATATAGTGCATCCTGTAGTGCAATTCTGTAAAAATACTGTCCTAGAGGGTGTATTAGCACAGTCTGTTCCAACAATGCTTTGGCAACCCTTTTACACAGACAAAGGGTTTGATACTAATAATTCAATAGGAAATATTTTCAGTTTTTGAGAAAAGCTTTAACCTCTTTCAGGTTATCTGAGCACAGTAAACAGTACAACATAAATATTTCAAAATGAATATGAAAAGGATCACACAAGAGCTGATATACAATCTGAACCTGTCCATGCCCCATCACTGTCAGTGGGTTTTGGCAGTCTTGAGTGACCATACACTCTACTGAACAGTCAATGTGGAGCACTCTCATGCAGTTTAACATGCTTCTGTTCACCCCCGTGAATATATCACTTGTTACTCAATCACGATAACTGAGTTTGCATCTCATTTGCATAATCAATCAACTTTCTTTGACTCTTCATTTGCTTTTCTTGCTTACATCTTGTGTAATGAAATACAATCAAATGCTTCTTTTTTAATTGCTTCATATTCATTATTAGAATTAACTGAATTGGAGGCCTGACAGCAGTATTGCTTATTTATAAATTATTTCAGTTGATAGGAGGTTGTATACAGTAGATTAAGTGATCTGAAGGTCTGATTATTTTATGCCACTTTGTGTTGTCATGGACCAAACATCCTACGCATGTGATAATTGTTTAATGGTTGCTAGGGCCTATGGGAGGATGCTGAGAGGACTGCAATAAAGAAACAAAGCTTTTAAAGAAGAAGGGGCCTACCAAGGTTTGCCTAGCCAACACACACACACACACACACACACACACACACACACACACACACACACACACACACACACCTCTGTGCATATACGAAAATAAAGGCCATTATACGTATCGAAATGCATTTGGAAGCTGAATTTAAAATGTGCTGTTATGAATACAGAATGCATGAAAATATAATCACAACACCTATAACTGTTTTCTGATTTACCTCAATACTGCTACAATACCTAACTTACCTAAACGATGTAATAAACCTGGACATGCAAAACTGCCTTCCGCGCATAACCTCTTGATTCTCATGACCCTGCAAATGTTCTCCTTTTAACATGCAGAAGCACAAATACAACAATAGGCAACCAGCTATTCCGCTAACAGCAACCATTTGTAAAAAAAAAAATGCATCTATGAGCTGGATAATTGCTTCGTTAAATTAGTGAAGATTAAAAGCACAAACATAATTTACCGATTACAGGGGCTTCACCCCGAACTAGCTCTCATTCCACAGGCATCCAGGCTGTCCTAGGGCGGCTTGCAAAAGACGCTGATCACCAATCTGCTCCCTTCCTCAATCTCGATTTCTGCTCCCTATGATTGCAGTTTCCTTCGTTTTTTACAATGACATCATTGCCTCTCCTCTGCAAACCCATGCACGAAGTAAGGGGGAAAGGGCGCGCGGTGCACTCTGGGAGTTGTAGTTCGTCTACTTGAAACCCAGCACTGTAAACATATGGCTCGTTCTTCGACTCGGAGCTTTTCCCATTTTACAGTATCCCTATATTTCCCTTATATGCAGTATTCTAAGAACCACTATTACCGTGAATTCCTTTGTCAGAAACTGTTTTGAAATTGGTGGCTCTGGGGTAAAGAAAAGTGTGGCAGATGGTTGGGGATTAAATTGATTTGATTAATCTCATTGAGATAGGTTGAAATAAGGTTTGTTTGTTTTATTTATCAAAACTTTTATCATCAGTGACACACATACAAGGTTATTTCTATATACAAGGCTATATCAGGACTAGTTATACATATATAGTTATACACACACACACACAGACACAGACACAGACACACACACACACACACACACACACAGACATACATAACATAAATACAGAAATAATTAACAGTGAAATACACCCCATTTTGGGGAGGATACTCTTCTGTCCTCTCAGCCAGCAGTTAGGCATTCTGTAGGCAGTGGACCCAGAAACTACATTGTCTTTGTCTTTCTGTACTGTTGTTCTGTGACTTTTTTATTGTCTTCTTTCCAACTGAAACATAGGCTCATTGACTGTCATTGGCTTCTTTCCCTGTAAGTCTAATTTAGGGAAAAGGGCCAACATCCAGAGGTGAGCTGTGACAGGGCCCTAGCTTGTGTCCGTACCCTATTGTGAACCTCTCTCATGGGCTCAGATCTGCAAAAAAAATCCACCTGCAGTTTTCTTGGCCAAGGCTACGCCAGGTCCAAAAGGCACACATGAAAACAAAACCCAGAGAAGGAGGGGTGAGGAGAGAAAGAATAATCCGATTAAAACAGTCTCCTTGCCTTTTTGATGAAGGACCATTTGCATGATTATGAGGCAGGGGCTGATAAGGTGAATCCTTTATTGGCTTTTCGAGGTCAGTGGATCTCAGCAAAAAAGGCTTTGGTGCCATCTCTCTGGCAGATTCATTGAAAACAAATCATCACCGGCATGCTATATCACTAACGGGAGCTTTCAAAATCCACCACCTGCTGGAAACAGAGGCCTGGGATCGGAAAAGGAGGATAAGGGTGGACGATATCGCCAAGGAAACAGAGTGATGGCAGCCTCCTTGTCCTGGTGTGAAGGGTTTGGCATGGTAGAGGTGGCTCAGTGTGTTCCCATCATCCCTCTTGAAACTCCAAAATTACATCCACTCCTTAATCTTTCACAAGCAACTCATAGGCAATGAGCCAAGACTGTTGTCTTCTTCTTTGGCATTGTCGTTGATGTTGTTGTGTTATAATGATACCAGTTGGTGTTACCTAAGTGGGTGTTGGTATGTGTGTTGTGTATAGATGAGGAGGAGAAATCTGAGAAGCAGAGATGAGTGTCATTGGAAAATACTGGTGTGCCTGCAAAGCTCCAGAGAGACATTTGCCTAAAGCAGTTTAGATGCTGGAAATTAAAGTGGCCAGTGTGATGTATTTGAAAATGTGTTCTCCTTGTTCATACGTACACGTAGTCACTTTCAAAAATCAAACAATTAGCAGCAGGGAAATAGTGAGTCCTGCTTTGCCCTCTGGCTCTTGTAAACATTAATCAGTTGGAGATTTTGCCAGTACTGATACCTTTTATCATTTTATATATGTATTTATTTATATATTTATTTTTGCACATTTCTAAAATAGATTAAGATATGGTGGATAGTTGGTTTAAATAAATTAATAAATGAAATAAAAAAAGACAAAAAAATATTTTTTTATGTCCTGAAAGTATTTTTTATAATGTATAGAGGTATTATGTGCACAAACTATAAAGTAATAAACTTCTGTACAAATAGATAATTGGAAAACTTATTATTGAACTATTGATTATATTAAACTGATGCTGATATAACATATTACCTGTGATCACAAGCAATATAATATGCACAATGCACAACTTTATATGTAAATGACATGTATATTTGACGCTTAAATTTAAGAATCTAGTTACATTTTGTGACACACCAAGGCTTACCAAATCTAAAACCATCCCACTTCAGTAAAATATTTAATACATTTAAAAGTCCCACAGGACCTTATGAGCAGGCTATACAACAGTATATGCAGAAGTCTCTCTGTGTTCTCTTGTTGCAAATACTTTATTTCTCTAAGTGAATTTTGTAACTATGGGACTTCCTTCACAGCAAGGCGCATATGGTTACATGAAAGAGAGGATCAGGCCTGCAACATTGCTCTCGGGACATTAAGCAAGGCCATTCAGACAAAAAAAGCACACACCCAAACAACATGCAGACCCCAGCAACATTTTTCACTTGAAAAAAAAGTTAGTGTGTGTGTGTGTATGTGTGCATGTGTGTGTGTGTGTGTGTGTGTGTGTGTGTGTGTGTATGTCTTCTCCTGGTTCACTAGTAGTGTACTCTTAAAGTGCTTGACTGCATTGTTTAATGAAGCATTTAAAACATGGAGTTGGTCAAACTACATGTTACAATCTGATTTACACCTAGTTTAAAATGTGCCATCATTAAAAAACTTTTTATTGTTGTTGTTCTTTTATTTTATGTTATTGTTTTTCTAATGGTGGTGCTTACCACGGAAATAAAATTAGATTTAATCAGGTCACTTGTACTTGTACCAGTGTACTTGCAGGAATAATATAAAGATTTGTAAAGAATGATGTATTTCCTTAGCAATAGTATACTGTATATTATCATATTGAATTTAATAGCAACATGTCTTCAATACACTTGGTTTTCACAAAAAGTTTTTTTTTTGTAAAGACAAACGAAAGGACATTCTGGGATCATTGTTCGACTTAATGAGGCATACTACATAGAACATGTTTTTAAAATTAAATTTTCTGAATAAAACCTCCATTTTATCCCATAAAAGGGCAGAGATTGAGGGTATGGAACCTTAGCCGTGTACAGCAATACAATTCAGAACTGATACAACCCAGGTTTTAAATCTCAATTTGCAGAATGACAGATTATCGGCCCAATGCAGATGGAGGGATTTTCAGAGGAGGTCTTAAGTCTGAATGGAAGGAAGATGGTTTCTCTACACAGAGCAGGCTTATTGAATCATGGATCAGGCAAATGCGTATGTGCATGTGTGTGTGGGTGTGTGTGTCACATTTTATGTAGAACGTGAGGTTATTCTTGTTGTAGGAAGATTGTCTGTATTAAATTCTGCAGGAAGTCATAAACTGCTAATACCTCCACTGTGTTATGGTCATGCAATAATAGCTTAAATTGCTCTTTGATCTCTCCAAATGTCATTCCAGAGAACATAATCGGTCATAAAATTAGCGGTTCATGATTGCAGTCAGAACGGCAGGAAATACCATAAAAATGCAGATTCAGATGAAAAACTAAGACCTTTGCATAAATTATGAAGATGTGAAAATAGGAATTGCTGAGTTACCATGTTATTATACCCAAAAGACATCTGAGTATTTTGAGATGATAACACATAGACTGTAATACATACAGTAGATAGGTTTTTGCTAATACCCAGCCCATTATACTTAATAATTCGTTTTCTATTAAATAATTATTAATTTATCTTATATATACACTTTTTATGTGTGTTCATATGAGCTTATTTTACATCTTTTTTATTTTTATTGCTATTTTTATGTATTTATCGGGCCATATAAAAAGAATCATTCATGCATCCCCAATTCAGCCTTGGTGCTCCAGCTCTGTTCCCTGATCTCACCATGGAGCCTGCTGGGACGTGAGGAACCTCGGCAAAGTAACAGTGCCAGCAGCAGCACGAATCAGACTCGGGATGTTCTGTGTTCTACTGCCCTCCGATGGCTACTGTTGCCCGTCAGTATGGTTCAGAGCGCGCAAGAGATGCAGGAAAAGAGACGGAGATGAGAGAGTGATAGAGATAACTTGGATAGCTCCCCAAAGAAGCCAGAGTGTGGCCTTCCCTTCCTGCTTTTCACTTAAAAGTTTGGAAGAGTTCAAATCAATTACTGAATAAAACAGTAAATATAGCTATAGTAAATAGCAACCTTGGCTATAGTCTAAAATCTAGTGTACCATTCTGGTAATTAAGGGAGCTCTGTTAAGAGGAGCCTATGATTTACACACTGTATATTTTCTAATAATTCATGTGGACTGTTCTATTCACACACATGCAAACACACGCATAGAAAAGTATGAGGAGGCCCAGATGGCTGTTTCACAATGGAGGGGCACTGTGGCCTTTGATGGGTTTGAGTGATTGATTTCAGGCTTGACTGGCTCTGATAGAGTCACCTCAGGAGGCGCTTGGCAATAGCAAGGCCTTATCCTCAACTTATAGTTCAGATGTCTGGGCTGTGTCCCAATCTTTCCTCAAACTTTATGCTTAACCATGGCCACGATGGTTCGTACCCTTACCCATCTCTAGTGCAACATGATGCTTTACTCAGTCTGGTATCCAGTGAGACCATGTATATGCACTATATTATATCGCTCAATTTTAAAGCACTTTTCTACTAAGACATAAATCATTCAGCTAATAATTTCAGTACACAACATTTTAAGAGTTTTGAACTTTTAATTAATGGTATTGTTTGTTTTTTTATTTAGAAAATGTATGGTATTTTTTAAACCAACAACCTAATTATTTTTATAGGCTAGTAGTTGGATATATATGATAAATGCACATGGATTTGCAAATATTTGCAAAGGAAATATGTGATGAGATAAGAGCAAATACCTTGTAAAGCCTATCAGTTACTTAGTACATTGTGTGGCAATGATTATATAAAAACATTGACATCTTATATACATACATTGCAAGCAATGCATCTCAGGTTTACACGCAAGTAAAACAAATTGACTAAAACATTTATTAAGAACCCTTAAAATATTTTCATTATTTTAATGAATATACATTTATGCTAAAATAGGTTTTAATATTTATCATTTAATCTGGACGAAGTTTAGTTCTCCAAACTGAAGTGGGTAAATTCTGCAACAGTCAACTTTTATTCCATATAAGGATATTTTACATTTCTTTGATTCTCGCTAGGCATTGCTAGGCAGATTTGCTACCAAATGCAAAAAAATGCGATTTTAGTTTTTAATTTTAGTAAAATGAATGACAGGAATATTAAATATTTATAATATTATATGTAGATTTAAATATATGTGGCCTTAGCTATACTAAGTTCACATATTGCAACATCACCCAATCCCTACACTCGACGATAAATGATGCTTCAAGTGTCCAGTTTAAGGAATACTGTGCAGTGTGCCTCAAATATGCATGCACTCTCTTTTTGTGACAATGCCATTTATGTAAACTGTTTGAAGGTCAAGTAAATTTAAAACAAGTAAAAACATGATTTTATTTAAGCTTTATTTACATTTTATTTCAGCTTGCACACATACATTTTAATAAGCCATATTCTTTCTATTCAGTAGTTTTTACTAGCATGCGCCAAAGAGGTATCAGTGTAATTTGTTGGTTAGTATCTCAAAATTACAACATGTTTTTATTTTTTTTATTTTCTGGTCATCTTCATAATTTTCAGCATCTGTAATAACATTCCCTGTTCTAACTCAGAAATCCACAAGGCAGAATTTTATCTGAATTTATTTTATAACAGTTATTAATAAACATGGAGATTAAGGTCCATCAAATTTTAGTTAACCACAAGGAATTGGATTAAAATCAGTTGTTACTGCTGTCCTTAGGTTGCTGCACAACTGAAGTAGTAATTGAAATGACATAGAGACTGTGGGAGACTTCTCTAACATGTGGTCACCATACCCAGCATGGAGACGTACGCCTGTACCCAGGCATGACTGAACACGGAAAGGGTGACATTTTCTGGGGGACGTCAGTACCCTGGAGCCATCCATGACACACACACTCATGCTGTCTTTCTAGTCTCTGACACTCAAGCACGGCTCTAAAATCAATTAAGCACTGAATCTCAGCCTTGCTGACTGTGGTTCCACTATAGTCTGGAAAACAGCATAAAGCCTGTAAAGTGAATTAAAGACGGTCATCATCGTAACTTAACCTGTTAGCCACAAGGGGAAAAATACGTATCATTGATTTAATTACAAACCTACTGGTCTTTAAAAATCCAATTATGTTTGCATTCCTAATCACAGTATATAATTATGCTAAATAAATAAATCAAGGTCATGCCTCACCATAGCTAAGAGATCACCATGGTAGTATCTTTATTAATCATCATGATTACATGCAGGCAAGTACAGTCTGGTTCTGTCCTTCATTTGAATAATTAATACAAATTTTTGCTCTCTTGCTCTTCTCTCTCTCTATTTTAATGTAGCTTTTAATTGCCAGTTTACTTATATGCCAAAGTTGCAGCCATGCATAATGGATTGGATAATTTCTACACATGTTCATGAAATTGTCTCATCGAATTACAAATGTTAAGTTTATTTAGTATTAAATTTTAATGGGTATTGCAGTGGCAGAGATTGTTCCCTGAAATTGATTTGGGTAATTGTGTCCCCGAGCTATTGCACAGCCCTGCAAGCCCAATTCTCCTGTAAGTGCCTGCCACACATCGACTGAAAGAAGAGCTGTGCTGCTTCAGAGGGCATTGCTAAAGAAATTAGACCAGTTTTGCACAAGTTCATCTGTAATGGGCTATACTGTTATTATGTGTTAAATCCTTTGTAAACCAAATGATTTGCAGCTCTTAAGAAGAGTAAATAAGTGGCATAACATCAGTAAATGTAGATATGAGCAGAATAAAACAACAACAAAATAGTAAGCAAAAAATTTGTAAAAGGATGTTAATTTTTTGGTGTTTATTCATTCATTTTTCACATTTTAACAAACAAACAGAAGATAACACTGGTCATGAACTGTTCACTAACAGAAGGTGTAGCTTGTGACAAGATTCAAGATATCATACAGTGTGAAATCTCTCTAGATCAGCTGTGGTGGTAATGTTTAAAATGGTCAGTGCTCTTGAATCATGTTAAAAATCATAGGAACATGTAAGATTTTTTCTAAGCCTAAGACTGTATATACTAGACATATATAAGTATGTGTGCATAGAGAGCATGTAGAGAGTGAGTGAGTGAGATAGACAAGAGAGTAAGGGCAGAGTAACCATGCCCGCCTGTGGAGATTGGCATGCGGCTTAGGCCACGCTCACCACTGAGGGTCAGAATCATGAAGTGGGGGTGACCGCAACTGCCTGCCTGCCACACACACACACACACACACACACACAATCTTCAAACACAGAGTTACTCTTCTAGAATCTCACTGTCAAAACCTCATAATTCTTACTTATCTTACCTTCTTCAGCTCTTGCATCCCAGGCAGCAAAATAGAAGGTTTCGAATTAAAATCCCAGAGCTATCAGAGCCACTGCTGTCACTGAGCAAAGCATTTCACCATTAACCACCCAGTTCTGTTTTAACTCAACTGTACTGAATAAAATAATCAGCCAAAGCCTAAGCTCACCTGCAGAATGTGAGCAGTTATTACAAAATAGTCATTACTCATTACTCAAAATACACAAAACAAACAGAATAGAAAGTATGTTTACCCAAAGCTCACTTATAACAGACGTCGAAGGGTGGTTATTAAACTGAGTTCACACATATCTAAGCTGCATGGCTATATAAAAAGCCAAAAGAAAGTTGTTTAATTACGTAAATGAGATGCAAACTCAATTATCGTGATTGAGAAGCAGGTGACATATTCATGGGGGTGAACAAAAGCATGTCAAACTGGACGAGAGACACATTAACAATTCAGTAGGGTATATGGTCACCCAAGACTGTCAAGACACACTGACAAGCATTTGGGCATGGACAGGATCAGATTGCCCAACAGTTCTTGCAGTCTATATAAATAAGTATATATATACTTAGAGAGGCTTACTTAGAAACATCTGTGACATAATGATTTATTAGTGGTATGATTTACTAGGTTTTCTTACTAAATTAGTTACACTTCCTTCCAAAAGATGACTTGTCTCCCAACAGGCTCCCATGGATGTCAGCTCTCTGTTCCCACCAAAAATGTAATTCTCTGTGTCTTCCTAAACACCAACCCACACACAAGCACACCCCCAAACCATATTTCATACAGCAAATGTCAATTATGCTCCAGCACTGCACATGCTGTAGTTGAGGAGCTGTTGCAGCCACATTTTTCCCCACAGTTATGAATAACCAGTGAGTGCAACTAGCTTAGTGTCCCTCTACCCCCTCTACCTTCCTCTGAGAAATTTTCAGCTCTCCCTGCAGGTAGTCTGCCCCAGTCAAGTTGGAGAACATGTGCTTTCCTCCCCCAGTCAGGTCAACGCCGGGTTGCTCATTCAATGCCAGTGATGTATTTCTTATATTTACATTTTGGGATTGTATTCATCGTCTGTTTTATTACAATATTTGTAGGCTACTTATTTTATTACAGAGTCAATCATGTAAGTAACCATGCATGTATTAAGTCTTGAAAAGTACCAAAAATAACTATTCAATCCAATCTCATGTATCACTAGGTTTACTAGCTTTTCATATTTTGAAAATACACTGCTCATTAAAATTAGGGTATATTTCAGTTTAAAATATCCTCCATTTTTTGTAAGTAGTATATATGAATGACAATGAAATTACATTACCCCAAAAACAAAGAAACAAACAAAAGACAGACATTTGTATAAATGCATATTTTATAGATTGTTACTTTAGTTTGTGCTTTAAAAATATTTGAAAACAGACAACAAACTAAAAGAAAGTAGCAAAATAATACAACTGAATTGTATTTGATAATTTGATCAAACATATAGAAAGTGAAACTACTATCATGGCCATGTTGTATGCATGTACACCATATGTTTATACTCAGATTTAAAAGTTTAAAATGATTGTAAATTAATGTGTTTTATTAGTGCAAAAAACCCTTAAAATATGGTTTAGACAATGAAAGGTGCAAATAACTATTTTTGCTTGAAATCTCCTATTTATTAATTGTTATTTAAAAGCCTACTATCAGCTGCCATTAACACAATGTCCTAATTTCACATTCACTTACTCATAAAAATGATTATTAGATAATCAATATAATATAGCAAACAGTTTATTTATTTGGTTGGTATCACGGTATGTATCACAGTACTCCTCCTTAAAAGTGTCATTTGGGTTAAGAAAGGTCAAACAGAAACAGCATTCTTAAGAAACATGATGGTATGTTGCTATTTTAAAACAATTAGACAAATCCATGTGTTAGATTGCAATGAAATACAATAATTCTTATTAAGTTGTTCCTAACTATATTTGTGGATACTTTAAAATGAAATATCCCCATTTTTGTCTGTGCAGTGTATGTTGAAAGAGAAAAAAACTGGAAGAACTAACCAGGACAAAAAAATATGCAAATGGATCAGATGTACAACTGCACATCTTTCAGTCCATTAAAAGATCTAATCTATCTATCTCTTTGAATCTACACAGTTAGAGTAGATTCCGGCGCCCAAGTAAAGCACTAAGCAGACTTCTGTCCTGTCATATGCCAGTTTTCTGTTGCTTTTGCAACTCAATCACTGACATGAGCTATCACAGGCTCAGGATATGTATGTTATGTATTTTTCTCTTTCCTTCATTCTCTGTGTGTTTGAACTTTGACCATGGTGTTATGAATTTCGCCTTTGAAGCAAGGGGAGAATGTGAGTGGTTTTGAGGGAGGGTGAATGGCCACATGATATTCTTGTTTAGGAGCAGTTTCATGTTTTCAATCACAATGAGGGAAATTGCTTTCCAGATGACCCATCAAGTTTGTTTTACAGAGACAGAGAGCAAAATTTTAAATATGTGAATGAAAAAAAAAAAAACAGATAAAATGACTTGAATCTAAAGCTCTTAAAGTGACAGTGCTATTATCTAATTTTGATACAATTACCAAATATTTATTCAAGCCTTCAGACTACATTATTGCTACATGTATAGAACATATCCTAACTGAATGGGACATATGTCCATACAGACATTTTTAAAGGAGGGGCACAAGATCATGTCTATTGCACTATTGCACTATTGTAATAAAATTTATATTCTGTCAGTTTTCAATCTAATCTACCGCATCTGGAGCATCTCAAATTATTTTCCTGTACTGCAGGTACTGAGCTGGTCTGACTGCAGTTCTGACCTGTCCCCTATACAGAATGTGTGAATAATTTTAGTTAGATATCTCTGGTCTCTAACATTACACTTTACAATAAAACAATGATTAAAATTCTTCAAAAATCGTATTGTTTCCATTATTATGTCAATTTATTCCTTAAACATTTTGATAAGATCTATAAAAATGTACATTAAAATAACATTTTCTCCCCAGGCATTCACTCAGTCTTGTTACCCTTACATATTTCCACTTCGTACCACAACATACAACAAGCTAGGGAGTTGTATTATTTGGATCTTCTGAAGACTATGGGAAGACCAAAATTAAGATGTTATTTCTGTATTGTAAAAATGCAGTTATTTATTATTGAATTACATGGAACCTTATTAGAATGTAACATGTGTCCTAATGGTATAACTATGGATGTAATGTAGCTACATTTAATGTATTTGCTAATTATATGCTGCAAACTCAGTCATGTTACTCAAATAAAGAGTAATGGGATAACAGTAGTTGGGAGAAACAAAGTAAAAATAAAATAACATTTCCTGAGATAAACCTGTATTTATTATGAATAAATTGCTTTATATAAGTGCATTGTTAGATTCAGTGTTAAAAAATACTGTAGAAAATTTATATTTATAACAATATATATTAAAAAATAGAAAGTAAATTTAGTTGTGTTGCAACAAGCAAATGGTACCCATTGGGTGGAATCAGTAAGGGCATTCTTACACTGGGTAATAAGATGTACCCAGTTTGTATTTGTGAAGCACATGCACAGTTTACTGAACTTGAAGAAAACAACCTAAGCTGCCTCAATACAAATCTAATAGAGGAACTGAAAACCATTGCATTGCATAATCAGTAGTTATAGTAATAGTAATAGTAATAGTAATAGTTAGTATACAGCTTATGAGAAGGCTCTGTCAATATGCAAAACAATGCCAAACGTATGTGATTACCTGACTACATAGGTACAACCATTAAGTCTGCTGTGCTGTGTGAGTGCTTGTTGTGATGACGAAATAGTGTCAGAGCACATGCCAGAGGGGAAGTGGGGAGGGAAGTCAAACATACAGTATAGCCCTAGGCATACAAAATAAAGGCTGTGTAGAATGTTATGCTGGATAATTTGCCATGACAAACAAGAATGATGTCACCCAATGAATATCCCCTTGCTCCTGTTCACCCAATACTGATTAGCTGGCTATTCTCTGTTGTCCCGCTTCTGGAGTTTTCCTCAGGTATCCCCATAGCCGTTTAGATTCCACCACAGGCAGACACAGACACTGCTATACCCACACTGCATGATACCATCATCAATTACTATGCCAAACACCTGGTTGCAGCCCTCATTGTGGTTTGGGACTTTAACAAGGGAAACATCAATTGAATTATGCCTAATTTCTACCAGCATGTAATTTGTACAACAATGGGGCAATACTATACTGGAAAACTGCTACACTTTATTCAATGAATGCTCATAATTCTTACATATTCACCTCTCTTCCATGTATTAGTAAGGCTGAACATGCCACCATCTTCCTCATGCCAGAATATAAATAAAGGTAGAAACAGGAAGCTTAGAGAACATAAGAGGTCAGCCATTGTTCCTTTCAATTAGATGCCACATAATGGGATGTGATTAGTTATGTGGACTAAAATATGTTGTGTGAAAGCTCTGTAACACTGACAGGTTTACATGAGTGGCTGTATATCCAAAGTGTACATTGTTTCCATGCTGACTGGCCTTTTAAAATGAGACACTGTTGGTTATTTGCAAGAGCATGAAATCATGTATCACTGCATAAACCAAAAGACCCTGGGCATATGGCACTGCCCAAAATAAAGTTGTATAAAGTAAGCAAAATGTACAGTGTAGAGAGGAATTATGCATGCATTCTATTTATTGACTACAGTTTGTCATTCAGTACAATTGTTCACACCAGACTGAACCAAGCTCAGAGACCAGGGATTAAGCTGCTAAGTGGGCTCTTCACATGACTGATTCTGTCTGATAGACCTCAGGTGGTGAAGACTGGAAACCACATCCATTACTTCGAAAAAGTTGTCCCCAAAGTTTGTGCTATAATCGTATTCACTAATGACTCATACATAACCACAAACAGCTCAAACACCATTGTGAAAATTGAAGTTAATGAAGGAATGAGGAAAAAGCCTACTTGGATGAGGTGGAGCTGCTGTCACCATGAAGTGATGTCAACAAGTTGGAGTGCAGGAGAGCAGGAGAGGTAGAAATCAGAAGTAAGAAGCAGTGTGCCCAACACACACTTATAAGGATCCGCAAATCTTCTTTAGAGAGGGTGAGCAGTTAAGGCTATCTTAAGGCATGACAGTGCTTATACTATCTCAGGCTGCTAAGGAAAGATCCTTTCAAGCTCTCTAAACCACTGAAGAAACCCTTTTTCACAACTGTAGGGTTCGTTCTGTTGGGAGCATCTATTGCAGCCTTGAGAAGAAAACAAAGTCCTCCATAAAGTGATTCAATGTGTTGAGCTCATCATCAGGACAGCACTGCACAGTCTACATGATGCCTACCCCAATTAGTGCAGGTCACCTGTCAATCGGATCACCCAGTTACTATGATATATCTACACTCCATCAGTGCCAGGACTAACAGTCTAAGAATGACTTTCTTCTTCCCTTAGGCCGTATCAGCATGTTTGCACTCCAAGGAGGTCATGTGATTAGTCACGTCACACTTCAGAACAGTACACCCAAAGATGTAGTCTCTTTAACTCCCTTGCCTATATAACGAAATCACGCTTGCGCTACTTCTGCGTAACGGCTGTAGTGATCTGTCCCGGCAAAAACATACAGAGAGGAAAAATTTGGTTCTCTGGTTCTTTATTATCTGCTACACCTGTACACAGATAATTTTAAGTCATACAGGTTTTTGACAGCTGAGGTTTCTTTCTCTGGTAAATTTACATTTTACATTGACAGCATTTAGCAGACCCCCTTATCCAGAGCGACTTACAACTTATACAATCTTACAATCTAAGCAATGGTGGGTTAAGGGTCTTGCTCAAGGATCCAACTGTGGCAGTTTATAAACAATGCAATTATGTATTAATAACATTACAGTAATTTCATGTGATCATACAGTAAAACGTAAAACAGCATACACTCTGTATCACAGTGATAAAGAACCCCTGTTTTTTTTTATTTCTCTCTAAACAAGTTAAATGAAAACACAGATAAAACTTTTTTTAAAAAGCAAATCACTTAAATTAATAATAAAAAATGGGTAACAGATGAACAAAAATATAGCATTTTTAAACAAAATATATATACAGTATTCATACATTTATTTCTACATTTTTAACGTCGTTACACCTACATTGTCAATAATATTAATTTTATATTATATTATAAATAATTATATTTTTAGCAGGAGTGTATTAGATGATGCAGATGTTAGGTTTTTCCTTTTGGTATTAATATAATATTTAATAAGTAACAGAATTAACATAATTTTTATTATGTTATTAACTTTATTGTGATTTCAAAATATTAAACAGTAATGTGTAACATTATCTCATTACAGAAATAAAAGTCACATTAATGTAATGCGTTACTTTGTTACTGACTGTGTTGTTTTAACTCAACATTTTATGTTGAAAATCGTCTTCCAAGCAGCTGTTGTATATTTTACTGTATAGCAACAAATCAACATGTTATAAATTTGATTCTTTAAATTAAATTTTTAAATCAACCAAATGAATTACGAGCTATTTAAAAATCTTGGTAACTTTACCAAACAAGTTATACTGTGATAGTTTAACATTATTTACCATTCACATAAACCAAAGTTGCAAGAAATCTAGATTAAGCTGGTGATAAGAAACCAATGACTTGAGAATGATGGTCTTAAGGAGAGAAAGTGACAGACAACTAGAGATAAACAAGAGCATTACATGGTGTAAGGTGATAATGCCTGCTCACTATTGTTCCTCCATACAATAGCTTTTTACAACATATCTGTGCTGGAAGACATGGGATGTGTTAAAATCTCCCTCACTCTTTCTGTCTTAGAGAGAGAAAGCCTCTTGCATGACAGTGCCTCTTTAGTGTTTAGAAGGTACGACAGCATGCTGAGTAAGGCTCTCTGTGGGGGGCTGCCACCGGGGGGCGTCCTCTCAGCCCATCTCAGCACTGAGCTGAAAGGCTGAGACGGAAGATTAAGGAGGAAAAGACGCATCTTGTGCAACCAAAGGGAGACACCCTGTCCAATTTTAACTCATTACCCACAAAGGAAAAAATAGAGAAAGAGGGGGTGAATACATCTAATGGATCTGAGTGTACCCCGAAATGAGGAGTTGTTTGGTGATACTGTGCAGCACAGGAGATGTCCCAAATCAGGGTAGACATTCGACTGTATTTCAGGGCCTTGTGTGACATATGATATAATGGAAAGATGAAGGGAGGAGCAGAGATATTGAAGAATGGCAAATCATCATCAAAGGATACTTTAAAAAATGGGCTCTTGCTGGGAAAAGCGTATTTATCAACTTAATGGCAGGTGTCTGAATTGGAGTGAGTTTGATTATGAAATGGAGTTTATCCAAAGGACCTCCCACAGTGCTCTTATCTTTCTCTTCATTTCACCTCTGCTGACCAGGTGAAGGTGCAGTGTAAGAGATATGAGCTGGAAAATATATCTGGACCAGACATGATTTGCAGCTACTTGTGTTAACTGGACATGCCGTCAGCTGGGATGAAAACACAATATAACTCTTTTGACTTTAATTCTCAGAGGGTGTGATCAGAAGGAACAACAATTACTAGCAATAAACTTATTTGAATTATGTCAGTGGACTATGTATATTTTACATCAGGGATGAGATTAGGGATGCTACTTTAAAACCATTTTTGCATATTAAACATAATTTTATCTTGTATACAGTACCTGATTGTGTCTGGGAAAATATATTTAAATTTGGTTAATCGCGTACAGTGAATAAAAACGTGAGGTTCTGCACAATGTATTATTGTATAGAAGACATTAATTCACCTGAAAACAGATCAGCAAATTGTTTCATTCAGTCCATACTGTCAATAATGTATTTCCACAAGACTTCAAGGGCAGCTAAACTAATAAATATCCAGATGTAGCATACCATTAATTAAAAAATGGTGCTTATATAAATCAATATTTTTTCTGTAGTTTGACATACAAAACTATAAAAGAAAGAACATTTAGGTTATTTATAATTTATTTCCAATATCATATATAATCAATTAGCATTCTCCTTGAAAACTTAAAAAATAATAATAATGAATATAACAAAATACATATGTTTTGTAAAACTCTTGTCTAGTTTAAGAGTCAGGTTGACATGGATATCTCAAATATATAGAAGTTAATGTAGCTTCACATCATAGTTCCCACCAAATTGTATTGATTAAAATGAGCTCTCAATACAATCAGATGTCAGGATTAATTATTAGTCACATTGTATGTAATGAGTGAATAGATTGGCACATGCATTTAAAATGTGTAATTGGTATTGTTTAACTAGCAACAACTTACTCCACAACATAGCGTACATACTGGTGTACTAAATCAGGATTGTTATTCAAGGAGAGTAAGCATTTTCTGACTGAATTTGATGTATTAGAAGACAGGAAACAAACCTCTGTAGCACTTTGACCAACGTTTGGTAGTAAGTGTTACATTTATTTGATATTCATTGCACTAGTGGGCACAATAACTGTAGATACATTGAAGTCTTATTTGTGTTTACTTATACTTATTTTTATTTATTTATTCCTTTATACATACGCCTTTGGGATTGGGATGGCATGCCCTGGCACCTACACACTAATTAAGATCGGCGGTCATTTTTGCTGACAAGATGCACCGCAGACTGTTCTAGAAACCCTCATATGGGCCAATCTGACCGTCGAGCCTCTGGTGTCAGCTCGCTCATCATGGTATGCAACTCCTCTCTGCTGTTTGCAATGAGCGTCATGTTGTCTGTAAATCGGAGGTGGGTGAGCCGTTTGTCATTGGTTTTAACTCCGATGTCCCAATTAATGTCTTGCACGTCTCGTTACACGCTGTTAAGAAGTTCATAGAGATGTCTCCTTGCTTGACGTCCTTCTTGACCTGGACACACATGGGTGACTGCTTCAGCACCACATTCATGTGACCGTTGTTGGATTTCTTGAGGAGGTTAACATACTGCACCGCAACTCCTGTTCTTACATCACTGTGCTGATCTCAATACTGTCAAAGGTCTTTTCGTGAAAGCACAGTGGCAGCCGGTATTCTCTTGCTTGCTATACATGTCAATATGTGGTCCATAGTGTTGTACTTCCTTTTAAAGCCTGACTGCTCTTTCGGTTGCTGTTCTTCAATATGTTGGGACAATCATCAAATCATTATCTTTGTGAACAGCTTGTATATGTGAGACAGGAGGCATATAGGACGATAGTTCTTAAGATCTTCTCAATTGCTCTTTTTGTACTGCAAAAAGTATTTGACTCCTTCCATTCCCTCTTCAAGGTAGCAGTTAAAGTGGAGTGTGTGAAGTGTCATAGTGTCACTACACCACAGCCCTGCTTCCTGCACTTAGGTCCAACCCCATGTTCATGTTAGTGCAATTAGATGCATAGATTAGATAGAATAGAATAGATAGAGCAGATAGAAAATATGGATGGATGGATGGATGGATGGATAGATAGATATAACTTTGTTGATATAACAAAATGCTGTTAGAAACCAGATGTGCAAATAGTAGCAATGTGCAAAGTCAAAAAGTGCAAATATGAAAAAACTGTGCAATTGCAGAGTGCAAATAGTAAACAATTATTTTTGTATGTTATACAACAATACTATTTAAGCCTCTATTTGAATTATTTATTCTGATTGAACTTAATGCAATTGTTACACTTGTTCTAATAGCACTCATTATTTTTAATTGGAACAGCTCATTAAGTTAATTATCGTATAAGCAAGTCAGGTGCTAGTTCATGAGGTCTAAGAACTTTATAGTCACATTGGTGCAGTGATATGTCTCTTGACTGGTCTTACATGAAGCTTTATGAGATCCGGGTGCACACCACAGCTGTTATGGTGCTGCTATTGATTGCATGTAGAATTACTAGCAATGCCCACCAAATAGTTAACCAGTAAAACAAATATAAAGTGAAGGCTACTTACAGTTTTTAGAGCTTAATTTCTGGTCAGAGGGAATAATTAATAAGATGTTTGTTTTGTCTTTTTCTAAATAAAATGAAAGTAACCTTTGTGGTGATTTTTCTGCATGATTGTATGTAACTAAAAATAGGGAAACTGTGACTGCTGTGCTTCTCTTTGCAACTGTTAACATTCTGCAATTGTATGCTATAAGTGAAATAAACGATGCAGGTGCTCTGATGCAAATAAATATTTAGTGCATAGGTGGTCAATGTAAAATAATATCTCATAACATTGATTATTATAATCTCACAAGACACCGCCCTATATTCCTTACAAACATTTAATTAAGCTTTTTTGCTGCTGCTATTGGGGTTGCCCCAATTATTGGTTCTCTTTCACTGATCTTGTTATACGCCAAATGCAGTTCCCACCACAGCTTCCCCATTTATCTTAACTTGCTGAACACAGTAGCTGGGAACTTACACAGGGACAAATAGAGATACATTAAAATATACATTTATCTCTGTGGGAGTACACAGAGAAATTCCACAAAGAAATAGAGAGAACATGCAAACTAAATACTGAGCCCAGACTGGAAAGCAAATATGTCAGGTGACAGCATTAGCCACTTTGCCACTGGGCTATTAACTTAAAACATGGGTTTGAAAATCTAGTTTGTTTACAATTGTATTTTCTAATTGTTTAGTGTGTAATGTGTAACTCACTACTAGATCAACTAATGTTTACCATCCTGTTACTGTTTTTTGTTGGTCAGGATTGCAGGGGAGGGGAGGGACTATAACATGAATTCACTTGGCACAGGCATTGGTACACCCTGGACAGGGAGGCAGTCTATTGCAAGGTTTTGTAAATATACCATACCTCATTCACATGGGAAACCCACTTCAGATTCAAAATTTCACCTGACCAAATGCATTTTTTAATATGTACATTAAACCCAAGTACTCAGAAGACAGAGAGCACAAGCAGACATGCAGCAGTGGTTAGTGCTGTTATCTTACAGGCTCCAGAGATCTGAGTTTGGGTTCTGTGGCAACTGTGAACAACAGTAAGATGTGAAGCTTTCTAGATGCTACCATAATTTGGAGAAACCAGTTTATATTTTGTTCTATTGTCTGATAGAGCAACACCACCTGAGTGAAAAAGGTGAAAAACATATAGCTAAAGTTGTTCAACAAAAAAGTCCCTAATCACTGATTTAACAAAAAAGCAAGAGCTGAATTTTTGCATCAACCTGTAAGAGAAAGCTTTTCTCAACCAAATATATTACTTGACCTCTAAAACAGAACAATTTAGCACCAATCAGTGTCCATATGCTACTCAAGGAACATATTTAATAATATTGTTAAAAAAACTGTTTCTTTTTTGGAATTCCATCTGCCTAATAGTCTCTGGCTACTCCATAGACTCCTTAGACTGTGATCACAGTGTACTTATCAAGCACTCAGTAACCACTTATGTGACCAGCAAAATATGGCTCAAATATTTAAACTACATTTTTTTTTGACAACACAAATACATAGTTATAGTTTGCTGACCTGTAGTAATAGTGGAACCAGATGAAGTGTAGTTTCAACTTTTTTTCAGCTTTTTTTCTAAAAGCTGCAATGATTTTCTCTCTGACAAAGTGAGCTATGCAGTTTACAAAATTACACTATGCTATACCATTTGAAGTCCAGCTTATAATTAACAAATACACTGCATTTTATGTGCATAATGCAAGGCAGAAGGAAAACAAATAAAAAAAATATCAAATGTTACACATCATGACAACTGTGACAACTATTGCCTACTGAGCAAACTGTGCATAAAAGAAGGATTGAAGATGTAGGTGACTCCATCCTCACTGGTGTGTAAATGAGATCCAATTAAACCTGGAGAAGCTGGTAGGTCTGGTAGCCATGCTGCACCCTGTGGGGTAGAGTAAGAGCAAGGGAAAGAAAGAAAGCACGAAAGAGATGTAGGAGAATGAGAGAGAAAAAGAGTGAGTAAGAGTGTGGGGCCCTTGCTGGGTCCATCGCAGATGCCCTAGAGGAATAGTGACATTACACTGAACCGAGTTTCCTCAGACCTGCAGATGACCTTTTATCTTCTGTCACACGTACTCACTCACGAATATAGTTGCCATGATACTGGTCAAAAGGAGGAAAATGAAGACAAAAAAATATCCCACCTGCTATAATATTGCATTTAAAAAAATGGATTTAGCATTTCAAAAAACAAAACATGCTATTTGTGTTCTGACCTTCAATTAGAAGCAGCAGTGTTCATGTGAAAGGCATTCGTTAAGCTGCGTATGCCATAGACTGTGGCTTTGGCCGGCAGGGTCTGGGTTTGCCTCAGCTGGGGTGCATACACACCAGCTAATTTAGCCAATTAGACAAGGGCATGATTAAAGGTGGACAGATTGAGAGAGAGCCACACTTGGCCTTTAGCCAGGACACTGGGGTTAACACCCCTACTCCCAAACTCAAAGTGCTGCAAGGTTCTCTAATGATCATCAGGTTCATGAGCACTAATCAGCCCTAAGAGAGAGGGAGTTGAAGGAAGGAAGGAAGGAAAGAAGGAAGGAAGGATAGAAGTTAAAGAAAAACAAACCAGTCAATTTGTCCTCTTTGTTTCTATGTTTAAATCCAACTATTTGTACCTCAGAACGAGTCTTAATTCCAGTAGAATAAAAAAGAAAACAATTTTCTACTTAAAAGTAATAAGAAGCACAGTGTGTATTCATGCATTCCTCTTTAAAAATCTAATACAGAGCAACAATCATCAATATCTATTGGAACTATACCGCCCACAAAAATTAAGGTATATTTCAAAATGAAATATCATTTATAATATCATATTTTATAATATGATAATATCATATCATAATATCATATTTATAATATCATTTTTTGTGAGCAGTGTATAAATAATACAATAAATATTGTAAGCAGTAAAACTAATATAAGCATTATACAAACATACTAAAGTTGAATAAAATACATGTATATAATAAACTGAAAATAAAAGAAAATGCAAACGTGTAACTTGAATTACTCTGTAAGGCCCACCCCACTTCCAGTTCGCTTGAAGGATGTCGTTTTCAGAATATTTATTGAGCTTGTACCAAAATAATAGGCTCATGTACATACTATTCTACACTGCTCACAAAAATTAAGTTATATTTCATTATGGGATATTTCATATATCTGAGAAGTGTAGTATCAGTTCAAGTTCAAGTTCAAGTTTATTTATATAGCGCTTTTTACAATGGAGCATTGTCTCAAAGTAGCTTCACAACATTACACTGTCTTAAAAGACCAATCCCATGTTGAGCAAGCCTAGGGCAACAGTGGCAAGGAAAAACTCCCTAAAACGGTAGGAAGAGGACCGAGACTCAACAGGGGAC
>JAVSBV010000001.1:9842385-9857346 GCA_033117975.1 Parotocinclus spilosoma
GAGAGAGAGAGAGAGAGAGAGAGAGAGAGAAAGAGAGAGAGAGAGAGAGAGAGAGGAAGATAAAGACACTCAAAGGCCTAGCAACTACTAAATTACTAGTGTTTAGGGAATCAGAGCACTAAATAATGGCAAATATTAGTGGCTAATGTACAGCACATGCAGCTATGAATGACACTGCCACTCAAACTGATATACCGCTGCTAGAAAATGCAGCATACTGAGAAGCAAGTCCATTAAAGTTATGCATGATGTTTTCACAAGGCATGTTGTGGGATATGCTGCATAGTACACATATGTGTTAAACTGTAAAAAAAAAACTAATCCAAAGGAAAACTAGCCAACAATTCAGAAGTTTTTCACTTGCATGGTATAGCTATGTATCAGTATTTATCACAAAACATGCTTGGAGAAAATTAACTCTTTAAAATATAAAAATATAAGGGTGATACTATAAAACCTGTGCATCATTTCAAAACTTTTTCGTTAATATATCGAATATCTAGAATTTCATGCTGAATTGAA
The DNA here is from genome assembly GCA_033117975.1 of Parotocinclus spilosoma. Taxonomy (NCBI): domain Eukaryota; kingdom Metazoa; phylum Chordata; class Actinopteri; order Siluriformes; family Loricariidae; genus Parotocinclus; species Parotocinclus spilosoma. The sequence goes on from JAVSBV010000001.1 coordinate 9,842,908, forward strand.
ACTGCGTCTACAAGTTTTACAAGTGTGCATTTTTATTCACTTAACAATAAAATGTATGTGTAAAATTATGTATGTGTAAAATGTATATATGTGTAAAGTGTATATCAAAACTATAAACAACATCAGTTGGTATAAATAAATTAACAACCTAAATAAATACATATAAAAAATCTACCTCATCTAACCTACCCCATCTTAAGTACACATACCACCCAACCAATATATAAAAACTACATTGCAGGGGAAAAATATTACTCCAACAGCTATTCCATTCTTGTATGGAACAGAAACAAATACAAACTCTCACACACAAAGCATTTGCAATGGCCAGAGAACTGTTTTACAGATTGACGGCAGTCTTGTGGAATGATCCCAGCAGTTGTCCTGCCTCTCAGTGTTATTACAGAGGGAAGCAGGGTCAAATTGCACCAGTGATACATGTAAGGCGCTTTTGAAATAAGTAACTTCTTTCACTCTCCTTTTTTTTAACATTCACATCAGATATTGACCTTGGCATTTCTGACAATAGCATCCATCATGTACACAAAGTCCTTCCAACAGGCAACGCCAAGGCCAACTATAAAGGATGAATGACTAACAGGAGCGGATTGACGCCTGTATTTCTGGAATAGACAAATACACCAAAAGTTTCTCATGCGTTCAGGATCTGAAGTCTGAAACAAAAATGTTTCACACTAAACAAAGTCAAAATTTAAATAAATAAAAAAGGAGTGTATTATTATTTCATGTCATTCATTTTTGTGCTTAGTAGATATACATTTACTCAATATATTAAAAATACGTTAGAATATAGACCACATTGTTAAATAAAGTAGTATAACAGAGGTAGTTGTATATCCTTTTAAAATGTACATATAATAAACAGTAACCATGTGTATAGCTTTTTAATGTTTGCCTTTTTGAAATGGCAGGATATTTATACGTGATCAGGCTAGAAGTTATATAAGTTACATAACATACATTTAATTTATTGTGAACTAAGCAATACAATCTCAATACAACATAATAAGGTAGTTTAACTTAGAAGTAAATTAAACACTATTTACCATTTTTATTGTGTGTTAGAAAATCCTGGTACTTGCTGCAATACTTATAGTATATTTAGTAGTGGTTGTCTGGATTTCCTGTCCCTCCTACTTGCACTTGTTTATGGTCAGTAAGTAAAAGCACAGTTATACATCATTTGTGGTTGTCAGTTACTCTTTTATAACTTCCTGAATATAACTCTGTTTTAATGTTAATAGAACACATAATATATCGTTCATAATCAAAGCTGCAGTATTGGTCATTGCAATACATAACGTAGCAACATTTTGAAAATGAGCAGCTTGCACAACATATAATCAAAATAACAAATTAGTACAATATACTAATTCACTATAATCTTTTTTTTTATATTATGACAGATCTAGAAATTGTAGCAAATTTTTTTTGGTGGTTGATAAATAATTGAAATTTGTATAATCTAAAAAAGAAAATAGTCAAGCGGTTATTTTAAGTTTCAAAAAATAGTTTTAGTACAATCCAAGGCATTTAAAATAAAAATCATGTATTTAAGGAACTGGCATGACAACATTTAGATATGTTCTTAAACTGTAAATTGTGCAAGTTTAGGTCAAATTAAAAACATAAATGCTAGTCACCTGGTGTTTGTAGTCAGTGCAATTTTTTGACCCTTGCCAAGTGGTATGTTAATGCACTCTGCCAAAGGTAGAGGTTGTTAACAGCCCGTTGCAGTACTCTACCTGAAGGCATGAGAACAGTGATGGCACAGTGGTTTGGGGGGATGTTGGGGCAGTCACCGACCTCTGTCTGTCCTGCTGTGCAGTGGGAGAAAGTGGTGAGATTCGGAGGACAGTAAAGCATTGTGCTGTCCAGAACACACACATACTCTCACTCTCACCATCCTGCACTCATGAAGTACTATAATTGTTTTAGTTGTAGATTTTTCTCAGGTACCACGATAGAGCCAAAGTCGCATCATAAACAGTTAGATTCTTTTGTTCTGTGTTTCAAATGATTCACCACAAATTGATCAGCTGAAGTGTAAACAAGTTAGATTTTATGCAGTAATAGTTGTGGTAGCAGAAGTAGTAGTAATAAATTCATTATTATTATTATTATTATTATTATTATTATTATTATTATTATTTGGAAGGCCACTTTGCTACATATTTTAAGAACAGGGCAGAGATATATAATGTGTAATGTGCAATTCATAATCTCCTGCTGCACTGTGAAAACCACTATGTGAAAAAGGCATGTGTTAACATGTATTTTTTAATTACTTAAAATAATAATTTTAGCATGTTGTTCAGTTCATTCACTGTTCATTTTTAAATTGTGTTTATTTTTTTGTTTTGTTTCTTTCTAACATGTAGATTGGGTAGTGCATTTATGGAAGGCCCTACCAAGGAAAGGGCAGATAAAGCAGAATGCAATGCTTCTTATTTATTTATTTATTTATTTATTCTAGTATCATCATTATTAAGAGTATAATTATTATTATTATTATTATTATTATTGTTGTTGTTATTATTATGATTATTATTATTGTTGTTGTTGTTGTTCTTGTTTTCATCATTATTCTCTTAAACAATCAATCCATTTTAAGAAATGGTTATACATATTGCAGTGAGTCCCATAGTGAAAGGTGAAATTTAGTTTATTTTTCCATTCAATTATAACACCCAGCATGACCTCGTTTTCCACAATCTATTTTTATGGTCCAACCACAGGGCACTAAGTCAAACTGGTCCTGCAGTCCCAAAAGCCTTGGAGCACAAACACTATTGTGACACTGCACACTCACTGCACAGTTAAACCTTCAAGCAGTTCATGTCATCTTTACATATGGTTCTGCTTGGAACCTGGCTCCTAATTTTTTTTCTAATAGTCATTTGATGTTTACTGTTCTGTTCTAGCTGAAACTGACATTTACAATTATGACTGCATTAGTTCAGCACATCTGAACTGCTTTAAAGCTCTCATTTTGTGAAGCAGCCAAACAGGCCACAGTTTTTCCACACTAGCTAAAATGGAGAGGGCTTACTCTTTTCCACATGAGGTATGACTTTACCCTTACACCCAAAAAACATGGGCAGACAGTGCCCTCTAGCCATGACTGAAAAAATCACACTATACTGGGCACTAAGCCCTAACCTGCCTCTGCAGAATTTTAATAGAAACCAAGCATGAAAGGCAGCCTTTGCTTGAAAGGCTTCATCAAGTGTGACCAAGTAGCATCAGCAGTAACCCATGTTATACAGGCCACAGTTATGACCCCCTCAAAAGGCTGCCCAAGAGGAGGCACCCTCAGAAGTTTGCCACCTTCCCCTTGAAGCACAGTCAGCCCTGCCCTGCAGGAGACGGAAAGGGCCTGCTTTGAAAAATAACACCTTTGTGATTCCTCCTGCGTTTCAGATGCAGCATGGTCTACAGATGGTAAACAGAGAGAGCAATCCACCACTCTATCACTGAAAACAGAGAAAGAAAATCCTTTGAAATTATGCCTTTCTAAGAGACACATGCTCTGCTCTGTGCATGAGATAGAACCTCCTGCCATTTTATGGGAGAGTGACGACAGCTTCAACTGAATACATTTTATTTTACTGCTGGATTTCTTCACACAACCAGCTATAGTTTTAGCACTGGCTAAACATTATAGTTTTCCAGTGTGTTTACTCTCTGTTTCACACAATGTGAAACTTAAGTGTGGACAATGGGAAAAAACATAGCGACCACATAAATCAAGTAGTCAAATAGACAAACGTAAAGAACAGGATGTATGGATGTATGAACCTGATCAAAATAGTTCAATGGAGATCATCATAAATCAATGCAGATAAATAATAATGCATTAATACATTTTCCAACGCACCCGTTGTAGATGAAAGTGTTCCTAGGATGATTACTCAATGTAAAATGTAAAAACCAGTCAAGTGAGACCTGATCCAGTCAGAAGACAAAGAAATGCGTTGGATCAAGTGGCGTCTCCTAAAAGTCTAAGTATAAGTCAGTGACAGTGAGTGAGTGCATATGCCCAGCATGGGACTGGCACTCTGTCCATGGTTGGTTCATGCATTGAACACTGTGCAGCTGGAGAGGCCCCACAAATTTAAGCTGGAGTAAGTGGGTATGAAAAGAAAGTAAGTAAGGATGAAGTCAAGCTAAGAAAAAAGCATACATAGTGTAAAGTATAATATACATAATGTTGTAAAATGAGCCCCAAGAAAAATCCAAACGTAGTTAGATAATAAAATGTACTATAATAAAAGTATATTTATATTTACATATTTCTTATGTCAGTTGTAAGTCACTCTGGATAAGGGCTTATGCTAAATGACATATAAGTAAAGCTGAGAGTGTGGATTCAAGACCCATTGATGCCTTCTGCCACTTATCAAACTGGGGTATAAGATCACTGAGTAACGATAGCCAACTTCATGTATGCAGAATTTGGCCAAAGCCATAGCCACATACACATGCCAAAACCTACAAAAATTACGTCTGCTTTTCACTGGTATTACAATTTTGTGACATGTAATAAATGAAATAATAAATCTAACGTTGGTCTTTCCAACAAGGAGGCATAAGGGTGCAGGCCTGGAAAATAATCATAAACATTCTGAAAGAGATCTGCAATGTGTCATTAAGTTTATGCATTTGCTTTCAAATTTGGCAAAGTCTAATGAAGGAGTTTTCATTTCTCCTTTTATTTTCTCCAGTTTTTTCCTGCCATAAAAGAAATCACAGTAGGTATTGTGTTGCAGAAAGAGCCGAAGACTTTTAAAGCACCCATGTGCGCTCATCACGGCAAAAGGAAAAACAACTAGAAGAAACCAAAAAACAGAGGGGAGCATCTGCACTTTGCATGGATGATAAATCAAGACAAAACACTATTACAATTACAGGGCATCATTCTCTATCTTAGGATCTAAAAATGTGAGTGTGTGGTTGGGTTGGGAGGTGTTGGACTTACAACCTTGTATCTCTAAAACCATTTATACCCAAGGGTTATGCTCTGTATATTCCCTGGCGGCCAGTGGCTTGATACCAGGCCCAGCAGGTCCCTCATTCACTGCAGCTCTGCAAAGGTGATCTGCTATTGACTTGTTTTTCTTTCCATACACTGTGCTCTGCACAGGAGAGTATGCATATTTTGATACTCCCTCTGTCATTTGTATCTGTCTTCCTGAATAGCTTTTCCCTACTACTTTATCTCCATTTCTACCATATTATTGCACTCTTTAAGTTTTAACCCTTGCTGTGTCCAAGTTGAAAACCTAATAACAAAAAACTAACAAAAGCTCACTTTTTATTAATAATTTCCTGAACCATTTGAGATTTGCATTTAGCTATGAGTAAATATATCCATTGACATGCACATAGAGATATATGTATTTTATATAATAGTATTAAATGGTGTTTTCATTATGTGAAAAAGTATACCTTTTCATTGCACTGGAAATTTAAATATCAAAGTTTATGAAAGGTGATGGGTATCAGTTCGGAAAATAGTTTTTTTCACCTATTTATATGCAGGATTTATGTAACAAGGTTGCTTTCACTAACTGGCGAAAAAGGTGAGAGGTAGTCTTGGTCCTGCTCCAGATAAGCTTTTGTTATGGACTATTCAAGTATTTTTATGTATAATTTATTTGTTATATTTACAGTGTTGTAATGCTGTGTAAAAAAATATTTAACCACATCAAATTTAACAAATAACTCACGATATTCTTCATATGTATGATTCCCTAAAAGCTGCTATATATTTTTACATTTAACAATAATTTTCTTTCAGTCAATAACGTTATGCTCCTTGATTAAAAAAGTTGTTTTACTGTGATTTAGTCAAGGTAAATGGGCAAATGTGTACAAAAGCACACAAAGTTAGACTTAAGATATTCCAAGACACCTGCAAGTACTTTTTTTCAGAATTCTTGCAAAAGAAAACAAGAAATACTATGTTGTTTATCCTAAGCTGATGTGACCAGAAAGTAACAAGTACAGTGGCCAAAACTGCATAGCTTTTGTTGGGGTATAAGAGATAGAACACCTCTTACGGGCTCCAGGTTTTAAAGTAGCTTTGGTAACATTGATAAGGCATTACAGCAATAACAAAAAACATACTAATCATAATACAAATAATGATACAATAATTACAATAAAAGCAAACATAATTACAAACTAAGTGACAGGTAGGTGAACCTGATAATATTTCACAGTAAGTCCGGAGTTATGAAACCTATTCCTGGATTTATAAAGTCTGTAAGCTGCATTCAGACTTTTCCGAATGTACTTTTTTTTCAATATAAGCTAGGCTCCTGTCTGAGTGTGCCTTTCTTTGAGCCCATGTTTGTGTTTGGTGAGTCAGTTGGCCCTGCTCTATTCAGGAAACTTCACACCACTCCCATCCACTTCTCACCCAGGAGAGACGTACACACACACACCGTAAATTAGGGTGTTAGGGAGGGGAAGAGATAAGAGACCAGCCAGTACTCATTTCCATCTTCCATTTTCATATCCTATTAGGACATATTCGATCATATTGTGCAGGAAGAAAACAGATACTGAGCTGAGTCTGCTTTGGAGAAGGGAGGCGAGGTGAAAATAGATGGCACAAAGACAGTGCCACAACTGGTTGCAGCCATAAAGCATTTGGCTGCTAATTCACCGGGGCTGTGATATGTTATTTTAATGAGTGTCACCAGAGTGCAGCTTAATGTCTGTGGAAGTGAGAGGCAGGAGAAGCCAGCCTATATTAACACAAATATAGTGAAAAAATCTGCAAGATGCGCTGTCAAAGTGCCCTAATTCTCAGAGAAATTACCTGGAATAAATGAATGAATAAATAAATAAACAAAAACTGGGTAACTGAAAATCCATCACATTCATGGGCACTCAGATAAATAGCTTTCTCCTATGTAATTTCTTTATGTATGGAATTGTGCCACCACGATTCCTTTTCACTAGTCCCACAGTATGCAGGTCGAATTGGAAGTAGATTGGATGTGTTTTTCCAACACACAATGTCACAATTTAAGTGTCTTCACACATTTTTATGTAATCTTGTTATAAATAATGTCTGTCTAAAGATAATTCTGTTAACAAACATCACAAAGGCAACTCAATAATTCCATTGTAGGATGGTGGATGCGTGAGGGACCATATGGCCATGCACTTATTTTCTCATTTCATACGTGCTTCTTTTTGACATCAATAATTCCTCGGTATCCAGTAGAGTCTGGATAGCTTCCAAAACAATTATAAAGTTGCCGTGGAAACTGAGGCCTCCTGCCAAAATGAACCATACAGTCTCCACTCACAGAGAAAAGACACAAGGACAAAAGAGAAAGGAGGGGGGATAAAAAGGAGACACAAAAACATGATACAATACAAGCTTTGAGCTTAGAATGACGCTGCATGTGTGTATATGCTTGTCCCTGAATATGCTTTCTGGGTGGCACAAGGTGCCCGCTGCGGGTGCGGGGACTCAATCTGTGGTGGTGCTGCTGAGGGTAGGAATAATGTATTGTAACCTTATGCTAAGCTAATGAACAGGAAGATGAAGGCCAGGTAATGGATGCACTTTTGCATTCATCTTTTGGTTGCTCATTATGGGCAAATGTGACAGGCTCGTTAGGAAAGCATGCCAGATTAGCCAAGTGAGTAAAGAGCACAACCCTCAGACAACATGTCTGTTTCACTCAAAACATGAATACATGCACACATATTTGTGTGCATACACACATACACACACACACACACACACACACAAACACCTCTTTCATGAACATTCATGTGCTTACTTTCATACTGTATGTCTCTGTAAACTACACAGTTGTTCTTTCCCTTAACACTTTACACTCCTGCACACTACATTTACTCCCATTTTCAAATGCAGACAATTATCCTCACATGATTAAAAGGTGTAGTTGGCTCAATTCCCCTGTGCACAGAACAATAATGCTTGGAGAATGTTTTTTTTTTATATATATATTTTTAAGTTTTACACTATAAGAATGTTCTGTCTCTGAATTATCTTCATCAGTTGTTCATTTTGTGACATACACCAGCTGACAAAAGTACATAATGTCAACCTAACAACCCAAAAGACTAAACTGAGGTAAGTCAGAATCGGGGTTTGATATTAAACCAGGGTTTGCTAATCAAACTGGCAACTAATGGATTAAGCTGGAAAGATCCATCAAAATAATTCTGAAAAATGTATTGCAATTTTAACTGTATTTTTGTTGAGGGACACAGCAGCTATTGCTAGAAGACCTGTGTTTGAGTCCTGACCTGGCAGTTGCTTATGTGGAATTTGTACCTTCTACCTGTGTCTAAGTGGTGTCACCAGTGCACTCCAATTTCCTTCCATATTACAAAGATGTATAATATCAGTTAGGGTTTCTATGGACATTTGTCTGGGGTTGATTGAAAAAAACGAACACTTGATGGGTATAAATATTAGGTGAGGGTGAAAGTATTTTTGTTTATCAGGCTTGAAATTAGTTGTTATTTTTTGCAACTGCTATGTCACTACAGGTGTGTGTCATTCCTACAACTTCTGAGCTGTAGATTATTCTTTGTGTACATACTTACTAATCTATACTTTGTGTTTAAAAATTCGGTTGCATCAGAGCCTGCACTATATACTGCAACTTTATGTCAGCTAATGTATCTGGCAAATTAATATATTAGTTAAATAGGTTAATACCCTAAATAACAAGGATAATTACCTTATCTGATCACAGAAGTGCACGAAGCTGGACACTGTCCGAACAGACGTTGTGACGCATAATTGTGCAAACAAAGATCTGCACAATTGTCAAAAATCAAAATCATATTGTCAACTGACAGTGATTTGATAAGCTGGCTGGCAATTGTAATTGTAATCCTAATTGTAAGTGAGCAAGCTCGTAAATTAAATACACTATGGGTAATACAGTAAGCTGTTTACTGAAATGAATATACACCAATAAGATGGTGAAAGATGGATAACCCCAATATCAAACAAAGGATATTAATAGTTAGATTAACTTTATTGTACTTTAATATACTTCACATAAGCATGCAGTCTCTGCAGTAGCAGTCTCCTGTTATTCTCCTGTTAGCCTCTTATTATTGCTACTGTAATTGTGCAACAAGTGTCATAGCCATGACTTTGTAGTGTGTACAGTAAGTGGTTTAACATTGTTTTTTATGGGATTTGCTGTTGTTTTTTTAATTAGGAAATATCCCTGGAAAACATGTAATGTTAATGGAAGTATATGTTGCTCTACAATCTAAATTGACTTCCATTGATGCTGCTGGCACAGAAGTGTAAATTACCATTTCCAAGAGCAAGAGAGTGTGGTCCGTTTGTCTTTGGTCTGAAAAACAATGTGTCTAGTTCTTTCAAAAAAGATCTGGAATACTGATTTGGCTGACCACAGTACACTTTTTCACCCCGTGATGGTCCACCCCAGAACACTCAGAGCCCAGAGATGTCAACAACACTTCTGGTTATCATAAGGTTTTCTTATGATTAACTATTTTAAAGTGTCATTTGTCGTTAGAACTTGTTATTGTGACTGCTAAAAGTTACTTGCCCATGTGGTAACACCAGTTATTGATGAATGATATTGCTTGACGCAGTTCCATCTAATGGATTAGAGATCACTGGTCTTAAGTTTTAACTTACACATTTACAGGTTTAAAATGGTTCTGTTTAATGGCCAAAAAAATGCATTTTGGTGAAGACAGGATTTGAACTCTAGTGGTTCAAAGTCTTAACCACTGAGCCACAACTGCATAAAAACTTAATTCTGAGAATTCCGGGTTGACCTTCTCTTCCTGCTGCTACCACAGCCCTCAAAAGTGGAAAAGTGGGAAATTGCTCAAATTACTGCTCTGAAAAGTTAGCTCCTCCTATGACTTTCCAAGATGTTCTCAAGCCAGCTGTGAGATATAATTCATCCACTAGGTCCTGGTTCTGCCCAGTTGTCTCCTTCCAGAGTAAAATGCCTGGAATCTGATTAGGGGGAATATTTAATGCCCAAAACACCTCAATAGTTTCCTGTCACTCTGATGGAGCAGCAGCTTTAATTTTTAAACCTTTCCCACGATGAACACCTGACAGTAGAATAGCTATGGCCATGTTGATAAACATGACAAATTGTTTATTTATTTTTTGAACGACATAAAAGCCAAAACAAACTGGATTTAAAAACACATAGCAATGTGTCTTGAATGTAATTAAGAAAATTCAGATTTTATGTGTCTTTACAGCTCCAGTACCATTAACATTTGAGCTCATATCCAATTTGAATGTTATTCTGAACATGGCCAAGCAGTGCTGAATATAATATACAACCGTCCTTCTCTGTCACCTGTCCTAAACACAATCAAGCATACATGGGGCCATTTGAATGCAAATAAATCCAACATCCCAGTATGATCTTTTAAATATTATGAAGTTATGTTGGGGTAGATCAAATTTGCGGTGTCCATGCCAGCTCATTTGCAGAAGTTTTTGCTAAAATTGCTTAAACTGGTTATATGATTTGTGATTAAACAAACTGTCAAATTCCATTTGAGGTCAATTACACGGACTGCACAGGGCTGGGTATGGGTTCACTGCTTTAGCACCTGGAGATTCATTCTGGTCACACCTCAAACACAAACACCTCATTGCTCCATGTCTGAGATACACAACAAACACAAAACCATGAACTTGCTCCTAAAATTATATAAACTCTATGTATACATTATCCCAATTAAAACATCAAAGAGGGTGGTTCAGTGAAAGTGAAGAAGGCTTAAGGGCATCCAAAAAAGTAATGCAAGCATCACAACTACCTCTTAAAGAGGATGCAGCTATGAGATCAGGTCACCAGTTGTATAGAGCTTGCTCAGGAATGGCAGAGGGCATGTGTGAATGCATCTGAACACACAGTGAGACAAAAGCATTTGGAGGATTTCTTGGTGTCAAAAAGGGCAGCAAATAAATGACTACCGGTACTCTTCAAGAAAAAACATTAAGGACTGGCAGGCATTCTGCTGGAAGTATAGGGATTGGACTGCAGAGGACTGGGGTAACGTTATTTTATTTAATGAAGCCCTCTTCAGACTGTTTGGGACATCTTCAAAATTATTGTCTGGAGAAGAAAAGAGCTGAGTGCTACCATGAGGTCTGTGTCATGCCAACAGTGAAGCATTCTGAGACCATTCATGTGTGGTGTGGGCTTGCTTCTCATCTAGGAGAGAGGGTACGCTTAAAATCTTGTCTAAGAACACTGCCATGAATAAGGAATTGTATTGAAACAACCCACAAGAGCAACTTCTCCAAACAATCCATGGGCAATTTGGAGATAAACAATTATTTTTACAACATGATAGAGCACCATGTCATAAGGCAAAAGTGATAATCAAGTTGCTCTGTAAATAAAAAAAGAAATTTTAGCCAGGAAACCCTCCAGATCTCAATCCAATTGAGAACCTGTGGTCAGTTCAAAAAGAGTATGATCAAACAAAAACCCAGAAATTGATCTACTCCAAGCACTGATTGTGCATCATTTAAGATTCTCTCTAGAAGCTGAGTCCCAGCATGCCAATGTAAATTTCAGAAGTCTAAAAGAAGAAGGGCCAACACTGCAAATGTTTTTTTGTTGTTGCTTAAACTGGATTTGTCAACAGAAAAGTATGGGCTGTGGTTCAGAAGCATTTAAGATACTGGATTATACCAACCCACATGTTAAAAGTTCAATATCTTCCACTACAAAAGCAGCCTAGATTGGACGCCTGTGATTGAAATGTACTTAGTGAGATTGCATCAGGTTTAAGATTGCATCCAATCACTTTGGATATGGGCAAGTTCTGACGTTGAGAATACAATTTGGTAAATATCGGGGTGTTTTGTTAAAGTGTTTTTAATTAAACATCACTAAGCAGGTATTGAGAAAAAAAACATTTACTATAAACATATAACACATACTATTTTTTTTACTACAAATGAGCTGTGAATGTCCGGTGAAGTTAATTAAATAATTGTAAAACCAACTGTACCATACAATCTAATGCAATCTCTGTTAACCTAAGTTATATTATTTTCACTTACACAACCTCTACATACTATCTCTCTATTTTTTTTTCAGAAGTTTTACATTTGCATCAGTTTGGGGTTTTTTCAGGTACCATCACCTGGTCAGCCCCTATGCCTTCAGAAACATTCAGTTGTATCTGCATGTGACATCTAATACTGGCTGGTCCATCCCTCACAGTAGTGATAGACCTGTGCATAAAGTGAATGACTCAATTGCACTTCAAATTAATTAGGTACATCTTTTTTTCTAATAATCTTGTATTAGGTAGGTATTGTTGTCAATGAAATCATTCATCGTCTTAACCCTGGTACACTGCATGTCACATTATGGCATATGAATATATTGCTCACAAATAGTGGATGATATTTCAAAATGAAATATCCCATAATTAAATATTCCCTAAATTTTTGTGAGCAGTTTATTTCACCCAATTGTAGCCAAGTTGCCATAAGTAGTAGAACAGTAGACAAAACAATCTCCCCGACATCCACACAGACCCACAAAATGGACACAGGCTTTGCTGTATGTATGTGCAGACGGCCTGCCTGTGGTGCTTTTCAAAGCCCCCAGACATCCATGTGTGTTTGTTCAGTTGGTGTTTTGAATAAGATCCCCAGCCCCTCCCCCTACACCCCCAAGGATGAAGGTGTTTGATCTTAGACAACAAAACCAAAAATGAGTTTAAGTAATCTGCTGGCTTGTATAAAAATAAAGATTTAGGGAGTTTTGGTAAAATATTATTACAAGTAAATGTGTTCATACACATTATGAAGCACTTTGTTGTGTTTATGTAACACAGCAATGCTGAAGTAAGGCTTTGGTGTTTTGGTTTTTCCATTAAAGAAGGCTCCGTCATTACAGGGAGAAATGCTTCCCTCCCACCTCCAAAAATGTGTGCAAAGCAAGGACATAACATACATGTTTGAGCTAGTTTGGATGGAAATGTGCATTTACTAATTAAATGTTTTGCAAGCGCAGACCGGAATATTCAGCTCTCCTGGATTCACAACTTCATTAGTTATCATTAGCCATGTGCACAGAGATCAATAATTGTGTCCCAGGGAGCCATTCATTGTTGAATATAACTTTAATAAGCCAGAAACTGTCATTTACCCCTATTCACATGAGAGACGATACTTTTATTTTCCATGTACAGGCCAACGTTTTTATGCGCATCTGTATGTGTGTTCATCTGGAGCCTCAAATTAGCACCTTTGACCATTTTTCATTTATAATGTACACTTACAGTCAACATTTACATTTTATTCAGGTCTGTTTGATTATTAGCCTTTCTTCATAAGCCTCATCTACTGTACACGTCATATCACACACACAAATTCCAGCTAATACTGTATATTCACCCTGACCTCGTGCTCTACAGCTGACTCTTAGTTCAATACTGCACTCTTGTGGCTGAGTTGTATGTTACAGTTGTCACAAAAAATATACAGGGTGAGTGAAAACACCCAGAACACCATTTTATTTTAGAAACAAAATGACATATCTGAACATGTTATGGGTGATAGGGCCTATATTTTAGGCTATGGCCATATTATATCATAGGTAAGTTTTTCCAGTAGGATAGTGGTTGTGTAGCATATCAAAGAACATATCTTGTCATCAGAATATATCTTGTTTAAAGTTAATCAACACCGAAAGTTCAAAGCTTTTGTTCTTCTTCACAGGTAACTGAATGAAATTTAATTATGTTGTCAGGAGAAGACAGCGGCCATATCTTAGCTGCAGACTGCAACAACCGACACCCAGAAAGATCACCAATTTTACACAGCACTGTTGCATCCTTCATAGCCAACTTCTAAAAAAACGGGACTGTGGACTACAAGCCATTTAGTGTTTGTCCGAAAACCACTACCAAAAAGAAACCTCAACAAGCTAGTCTATGCAAATAGTCCACAACACAACACACACATGAATCCTGTGACTTTTGACTCACCCTGTATTGTACATGTATGTGTCGCATATGTATGCCAGATAATGGTAAGTACATAAATTACACAATACACAGCAAATACACACAATAAAAACAGATAAAATGCCACAAACATAAAACAATGCACACCGATACTTCTGCCAGCAACACCGATGGCAAGTGCTTATACAGTGCATCAGGAAGGTATTCACAGCGGTTAACTTTTTCCACATTTTGTTACATTACAGCCGTATTCCAAATTGTATTAAATCTCGTTCCTCAAAATTCTACACAAAATACCCCATTATGACCATGTGAAAAAAGAGTTCTGAAAATTTATTAAAAATAAAAAACTAAGAAATCACATTTACGTAAGTATTCACAGCCTTCGCCATGAAG
>JAVSBV010000001.1:9857446-9869823 GCA_033117975.1 Parotocinclus spilosoma
GGACAACAAAACAAACCGCCACGTGGGGGACGCTAAAAACCAAAACAAAGCCACGTGACGGTCGCAGCGCGCCGGAGTGGCCGTGGCGCGTACCCTTACAAGTATGTGGTGTGACCCTCTTACACAGCAATAACTGCAACTAAATATTTCTGGAAACTATGAGTTAATCATCTTGGAAGAATTTTAGCCCACTCCTCCACACAGAACACTTTTAACTCGGGAGTGTCAGTGGGTTATCTCATTTAGACTGCTCACTTCAGGTCCTTCCACCCTTCTCTATTTAATTAAGTTCAGGATATTTGGGCATTTCAAAATATAAACCTTGTTCTTTGCTAGGACTTTCAGTTTTAGTTCACTAGCAGATGCTGTGACATTTAACTTGGCAATATAATTTGCTGGTATATGTAATAATTAATTGTTCTATCAAAGATGGAAAGCCAGGGTTTTCCTTTCTACCGACATGAATGAAATTCATTTAAATAAAAAACTTTTTGCCACAAAAAACAAAAACTTTTGCTACTCATAGATATGTAATATTCAATCATTTTTTCAATAAGTAAAATAGCAAGCATATTTTTGGTCTCATTTGTTTAATTAGGCTCTCTTTGAGATACTGTTTATGACTTGTGACAATCTGATTATGTTTTAAATTTTTGTGTGTATTTATATTACTTTATTTGTTTATAATTCATCAAATTATGTAGAAAAAAAATGTAAAAACCCTTAAGTTTTCACAAAGCTTCCAGAACCATTGTATGATGCAGATGCATCAGATTTTAGTTCCACATGTCAAAATGGTGCAAACTGGTAGAAAATGCAACAGATCTGTTACTTTCAATTTAGATTTTTTTGGCGACTTGTTCCTACAGTGTAAATGCAGCCTTTTTGGTTCAATCTTTCAGAATTGTTTTTTAACTTTACAATGTAGTACATGCATTTCTGTATTGAG
Source organism: Parotocinclus spilosoma (assembly GCA_033117975.1). Lineage (NCBI taxonomy): Eukaryota > Metazoa > Chordata > Actinopteri > Siluriformes > Loricariidae > Parotocinclus > Parotocinclus spilosoma. The sequence continues at coordinate 9,858,396 of JAVSBV010000001.1, forward strand.
AGTAATATTTGAAGTCAGCCTACCAGTATATATTTACTTAATGTCTCTAGAGATCTCTTTGGAGTTTAAAAATATAAGACAGCGTTAGTTGTAACTGTCACTGTTTCATAATTGTTTCAAACATCTGCTGCACCTCTGAGACAAACATAACTGGCAAGTATCGTCAGTGTATCAGTGTGCTGTCTATGTTCATGGCATGACCTCTTTATGTTTTTTAGTCTCTGTGGTGCTTTTCAGTTCTCTTTCTTTACATTTGTAGCCCATTATCTTTTCATAACTCAACTTTTACCCGTGTGAATGGAAATGTCAAGCTGACATTTTCTTAACCCTCTCAGCTGTCGCTTTTGATGCCCAACTCATTTGTTTGTAATTAAGCTTTGTTGGTCTAATATAACTCCTAACACATTTGAGTCTAAGAGTCTAATTCCACAAAGTGTACATTATGCAAAAATGTAAATGACAAACCATACAGGAATATCCACAAAATATCTGTCTATACAGTATATCTACCTTGTCTCAATCTATCTTAATGTTATAATCATATCCACAATCATACAATTACAAACATAACTAATTATGAAGCTGTAAAATAATTAGTTCTACTGTTTTATTATTTAAAAAAATAATTTTATATATTAATATTCTTTGGAATTTAAGTGCCTAAAAGTTCCCTAAAACTTTCAAGAGTTAGCCAAATGTTGTATGTACTTGTTGGTGAGAGATTGTTGACTGCTAGACATGACTCTATGATGCATTCAAAGACATTTTGCCTAGTTGACAGAGGGGTCAGAATGAGTTGGGTACTATTACATTATTTATATGAATACCATTATACCACATTTTTATTACTTTGACCCAAATTAGCTGTGGAGCAAGCTAAATGGTAATATTTTACTTAAGAGGCACAGAGGAAAAACAAGGTGTATATGTATTAAGGTGTTACTGGCTTGGCTTATATGTGTTGGGAGCTATAAAGATCACAATCACTCAACTTTGGCAGTGTTTAAAGCTTTGCATGGCCTACCTGCATGTGAAACCAAGTGTCTACAGCCACTCTCAGTCTATTTTGCTAAAACGTGATTTTGCTGAGTCTGTGACATCTGCATACTGCACTTACCTTGTCACTCTCTCCGTAATGACCGTTACATAATTTATGTGGTGCTTTTCCTTCGTTTTTAGACAATACACAGAGAAAAAGACTCTCCTTCTCCGGAGTCATTCCATATGCTCAGACCTCCAAAGGTTTTATTATACTTTTTGATTATTTCCACTTTATATGAATATAACCATGTTATTTGTGGGTATAAAGTGAAGCTTCACTTTTCCAAATGGTTTGCTAGTGAGTCGAAACTTATATACACTGATATATCTGACTGTATCAGTGATACATCTCCTAATACATATAACCTCATTTAGACTAATTAATTTGCATGCCGAGGAATAATTTTTTTTTATTTTTTTTATATCCGGTTACTTAATATGTTTGGATTGTAGGTGCATGCTTGTAGTCAGTCCCTTGCAGGCCTATGGTCAATTTATAATTGCTGGATACACTCTGACCCATCACTGCTAGAGATAAATATTTATTATCTCTGCTAAATCCTTTGTAAAAGTGAAGCTGTTAACTTTCTGATGAACAGTTAAATGTTTTAGTAAAACTGGGGAGAAAGCACCTGTTTTCATTCATATGGGAAGTGTTTACAAGCACATTAATAATTGTATCCTGGTGACTTGTCTAAAGTAAGAAAGCATATATGAATATATAAATTCCTTGGCTAAATTCTAAATCTAAAGTATTACAGCAATATAATCCTAACTAATTAAACATTTGGAATGTGGATTTAAATATATTTGAATGTTGGGGCAAACAAACAACATGCTATTTAAAATGTTGTTGTCTACAAGTTAGATATAGATTCATAGTTGTTGTGCCACGTTTAAGGATAGTTTAATCATTGGTTGAAATATGTGATTATTTTGTGCATGTAAAACTACTCATAGATTATCCATAGTACTCCTTTAGATTTCCCAAACCAGGAAGCGATAATGGTTACCACGCTTCAAGAATTATTTCAGGTCACGCATTTTATTGCAAAATCCTTGAGCATCTTATTAACATAAAGCATATCCCTCCCCAAACCCCAAACCTCCTTGACTTATTTCAGCCTTCGCATTAGCACCAACCATAGCAATGTTCAAATCTAGTTATCCATGTGCTGCATACGTTAGCAGATACATTTTCCAAATTGTCATTTGAAGCAGGTGCAGCATAGACTGAAAAAGTCCTGGAGGCTCAAGCATCTAAATGCCAATCTCCCTCACTAGATTGTCTTACTAGATCCCCTCAATCCTTGCTTGTTAGTGTAAAGGAATCATGGTTCCTGAAGTTGCTCACACAACTGTGTTCTTGTATCTTGTAATCCCTCCCTCCCTCCCTCCCTAACTGGTCCCTTCTACTTTACAGACATAAGCACAGCTCAATGAACAATATTGTTTCTTTACAGTATATTTGAACTATTTAAGACTATAGAACTTTTTTGTTGTTTTCTTATATGGTTTTAGTTTTCACTGTCTTATTACTGACTTAAAGTCTGGCCTTCCAGCTATAGTCAGTCATTTAGATATTCATTTCATCTTCATTTTGTAAATGTTGAGTCTAAAAATGTCCCTGTATACTCCAGGGAGTGTTTATGTACATAACCAACCGACATGAATTTGGAAGGCTGATCTCTACCGCCAACTACAACACAACCCACTTGAACAACGACTTGTGGCAAATATTTGAAAACCCGGTGGTGAGTGACTAAATGTTCTTCCTCATCTTGAGTTGTTTATATGAAAAGTTCTTGGACAGCTAATGATGAGGAACTTAGCTATGAAATTGTGTTCTTTAGTACTTTAGTATGCTGATGGTTCTCAAAATAAGCAGCATTATGGTTGACATTTCGACAAGTGATTAGTTTTATTACATACTCAAAAGCAAGCTCTGAGAATACATTTTTTACTTATTTCCCCTTAGGACTGGAGAGAAAAGTATATCCACCCTAACTATACACAGATATTCACAGAAAGCCAGCTGGAACAGGTATAGCAGTGATGGATATGGTTTTTAGTATAAAATGTATTATAAATTATGTAAATCTACACAGCTGTGCTGTTTGCATGTGTGTCCGTACAGCCATGCCCAGATGTATTTTGGTTCCCTGTGCTGTCTGAACGGGCCTGCGATGAACTAGTGGAGGAGATGGAGAACTTTGGCACTTGGTCTGGTGGAAAACATGAGGTCAGCTAGCATTTGGCTCCTGCTGTTCAGAGGCACACAATGAAATTACCCAAGTCATTCTCATATAACAATGTCATAATTATTGTTAAGCTAAATAGTTTTGTGGCTGCGCTTGATTACCATATAAAGAGACTGCAGTTTAAGTAATAGGATCTGTTAGTTTTTTGTTTATTAACATGCTTGCGTTTAACATGAACACCATGGCAAATTAAGACGATGTAATAAAGAATAATCTTATTTTAAATGGTTGTGTAACAACTGGATTTGCAATAGCATTTTAGTATTATTGTTCAAGATGGGTGTTTTCAAGCTTATCAATGAAGAACATACTTTGCTGCAGGTTTTCATTTCAAAAAGCTTTCAAACATTATACTTGTTGAATTAACTTACCTTAGTCTTCCAACAGCTCCTGATCAAGTGTAGCTTCTGCTCAGTTGGAATGAAAATCTGCAGACATCGTGGCCTTCTGCAGTTAAAGAATGATATATATTGTTTGTGTATATACACATAAGTTACTATGTGAGTAAACAGGGTTTGCATATTCAACAAACTTATCTGTCTGCTATTTCATTAACTATCATTTGATGGTATTGCTGGTTTATGTAGCAAAGCCTACATTTTTTGCTTAAACTGAATATGTTTACATAGCTAGCTATGGTTTGATCAACCCAAAAGACTGTTTAAAAATGCTGCATGAGTGCTGCATGTGGCTCCCGCAGCACTGACTATAACAGCATAGTTTTAAAGGGACAAATTAGAAGGTAACATTGTCAACAGAGATCACATCATACCTCAGCAAAGTCATCAACCAATAAACCTAATTAAGCAGTAGAAATTGTCTGAGGCAAGGATACACAATCCCAAGGTGTGTGTGTGTGTTGGGGGTGTTGTATTTTGTATTCAGTGACGGATTTACCTGGTAATCAGTGCAGAGATGACAGAACAGGACTACTATAATCAAATTTTCAGTTAGCACTCGGACTGGTCTGTGTTCTAAGGTTAATGCCGTTACAGTAAACCAACCTCAATGTAATAAGTGCATGAACTATTTGATCAACATCTACAAACGAAGTTTTTCAATATTATGTAGTTGAAAGAAACTATTCTGTTAATGTTGCTAATGTACACATCAAAGGAACAGTCTGAATCAAAAGTACAATTTTCACAGACACACAGACAGCACAACCAGGACAACCTGTCTCTTCCAGCCTTGGGCTTGTATATTCAATTTATGAAATGGTTTCTATGTATCAGTATACACCTATAATTTAGGGTTGTTCTCTTTGTGAGTCTTGGTCCTCCCAATTTTTAGCTATTGTAACAGAAGTGTAACTAGACAGTTGTTATATGTTTTGGCATAAATCATAGATTTTGCATTAACCTTATTTCCACTTTATAGGACAAACGTATTTCTGGAGGTTACGAAAGTGTCCCTACTGATGACATCCATATGAGGCAGATTGGTTATGAACAGGAGTGGCTATACTTTATCAGAGAGTTCATCTCACCTGTCACACTGAAGGTCTTCTCAGGGTATTACCCCAAGGTACACTTACTCAGTTGGGCCCAGAAAGGTGCTGTGATGTTCCTGACATTGGCATAGTCTTTTTAAATGTAATCGCATCTATATATTTGTGATGAAAGTAAAAAGCAGTTCTGTTGAGTGTAGAAGACACGCTGGCGTTTCTGGATAATTTGCCTCAAGGAAAGTTGATGAACAAGTGCTCACATTTAATTATGTTTAAACTTAAACTTTTTCTTTGGAATGTTTGGGAGGTTTTAGACTTTGATTTGCTTTCTTCTTAAACCTGTCTTTTGTTGCGTGCAGGGTTATGCTATCATGAACTTTGTGGTGAAATACACTCCCACCAGGCAAGCCTACCTGAAACCCCACCATGACTCATCAACATTCACCATCAACATAGCACTTAACAATAAAGGCATTGATTTTGAGGTAAGCATTTTATTATAAAGTCACAGAACACCCTATTATTTCATAAACAAAAGGGAGATATTGCAATTCTAATTGCGAATATCGAAAGCTGAGACAATTCTGGTTTTCTTTACTGCATAACCAGCTTCTCACTTGAAAAAATTAAATTCATTAAATTCAAGTTTATTTATATGGCGCCTTTTACAATGGAGCATTGTCTCAAAGCAGCTTCACAATATTACACTTTCTTAAAAGGCCAATCCGAAGTTGAGCAAGCCTAGGGTGGCAGTGTAAAGGAAAAACTCCCTAAAATGGTAGGAAGAAACCTTGGGAGGACCAAGACTCAACAGGGGACCGATCCTCCATAGGTAGCCTAGATGCTAACTGAATAAACACCAAAGTATATCAAATGACATCAAAACCAGGTCAATAAATAAATAACAAATTAATAACAACAGTTAAATTAGTAATTAATTTTTTTTAAATGAACTAAATTATAAAACAAAATTGATTATAAAAGTCCTTAGTGGGAGGTCCTTGGCGGCACATCATCTCCTAATGTCCAACCGATGAAGGGAGTTCCTGCACTCTGGTGGGATCTGCCTCCGGTGTTGAAGACAATCAGGGCGACGCTGAGCCGGAAGAACATCTAAGTGCGTGGTGCCGGAACCAGCACCAAAAGTTGTTATATTAAAGTTTGGGCAGACATGGTTGAGCAACAGTTAGTAGTGTCACCTCACAGCACCAGCAACCTTGGATTCTGCCCATGTGGAGGGGCAAACCCCATGTCTATGTGGCTTTACTCTGGATTTTGCAGTTTTGTTTTGTTCCACATTCCAGTGACATGTTTTGGATTAATTGATGTTTCTAAAGTACGGTGTGAGTGTGTGCCCTACAATGGATCTAGTTTGGTTCCTACCTTGCTCCCTGTGTTAGACAACCAGAATTTAGAGAATAAGAGAATGAGAATCAATGAATAAATAAATATTTAAGTTTTTTTGTCGTGCAATGGTTGTGTTACAAATATGTAAATTGACAAAAAGGGGCCAAACGTTTGCTTAACCCTATGTTACAAAAGAGACCATAAATTCTAAAGGAATCTCCAGGGACTACACTTATGGATTAAATAACCAGGGACTTAGTTTACTGTCTGTTTATCCAACCTTTGATTAACTCTTGAAATGAATGAAATATGACTTTATATTGAATCTGTGTACCTTATATCTATTTAATATGTGGCTATGTATATATGACAATGTATAGTTATTACATCCTCAAGGAGGACGAGTCCCTTTTTAACTCAGAAAAGGTCCTTCCAATTGTTCTTCTTCATCACTACCTTTTCATTTCTGCTCGGGTCCGCACTGGGGCTGTGGGCCTCGATGTTTATAAAGCTGATTAGACACAGTGTTGTATTGTAAACAACACTGGCCTGGCATCAGTTATCCTTGGCCACTTTTGCACTTTTTTGTTATTTCTCCTAAGCACCTCACTCAGGCGTCCACTGGTTGCTGGATCATCCTCATTAACATTAGCTTTGCTTACATAGTCAAATCCATGGTTCAATCAAACCTGTTTGCACCAGCACTTTCCTCTGTCACCCCATGGAGCGTGAACGAGGGTTATTTGTGCTACCACTTGGGTCACGAGGCTCCTGAATAGCACGGGTACCTGGTGGATGCTTCGCTCCTGTACTGTGGGTGCAGAGCGCTAGAGCGCTGCGTCTGAAGCGCATTGAGAGGATGAATTAGCTCCAGGAGCTTGGATAACATTCTGGTCATTTGGAGAAGGTTCCAGCAGGGACAAATGCAAGGCGTGGAGCAGGTATGACTGTATATGAGCTCAATCTGGCCCAAGTCAGATAGAGAGGGAAAGAGAGGAAAGATTGATAGCTGCCCTTTGTCAACTTTGTAGATATTGTGCAAAATGACATATCATCTAACATCAGAGGTCACATGACTCATAATCAGAGTGGACATGACTGGCTTACTGCCTCTCTCTGGTAGCATTGTGCATCAGCCTGTCATACAGAATGAAATGAACGCTCGGTTAAAATACATGCCTGTTTTAACACTTGTGACTGATTGCATGTAAAAAGTGGTGCAGATTTGGTCTGATGCTCCACCTTTGTTTACAGAACAGAAGTCTGGATCATTCTGAGTAAGTTGCACGATGATTGTTTTTATTTTTTTTTTATGTGATGAGAATTTGTTATTCCTAGGAGAAGTGCTGCTTCTGAACTTCTATTTGACTGCTATCTGAACATTAAACTGATGGTGAATAAGTCCAGTCGAGGAAATGAACTGATTAGTAATTGAATAAAGCTGAATACATTTTTGCTCTCAAACACCCAGTGACATCCTGAGCCCTTCTTTAATGGTGCCATTATTCAAGGAACATTGTTATCCAAAGTAGGGATATTTAATGGATCAAAAGGGACAGTTAAATTGTTTAAGGAGATACGTATATACATGCCAGTTAACTTGCCTGTAAAGATCAAATTATGTATGGCCATTGGAGAATGGCTCAGATGTGTTCATGTTCATGTTCTGTGAAAATGCTATTACTAAAAACAACTGTTTTGTAGGTATTAAGTGAGCAGAAACCTTTGCAGATGAAAATGGTCGGTGACTGATACTGTAACCGTTCTTGTTCGAGTCGTAAAGATTTACTTGATTTAATTGTGCCATTTCTGTAGGTTTAACTGGTGTAAAAGGTGAGGGACTAAGTCATAGGAGAACAACGTGATGGCACAGTGCAAGCTGCTGAGATTGTGCTATGTTCTTACATTGGTGCTGTACATATCTGCAACTGAGGATTTTGACTGGACCTGGAATGAGAAGGGATCCTTTCACTATGGCACCTTTCCCACTGGTAACATTTCATACTCTTAACATTCCTATTAACAATCTGCAGTATAGATTCTACAGTTATTGAATTCTACAATTTTAAATGCTAACATTCAAAATACTCAAATTCAAAATTAAAATGAGCTATAATGAATGGTTGTAAGTGAGTTTACAGATCCCTGCCCTGGTCAAATTTCCACCTTGAGTATGGGGGCAAAGTATTCATGTAATTTCTGTGTGGTTGTGGAACTTGGGAGGCTGGTGGTTTACAGCTTTTCTCAATTGCTTCGGTGCATTTCTCACATCACTATTAGCATTTGCACAACAGTAAAAACATAGTAAAAACTGCAAAACCTAGTTGATAAACTGCAAAAGCGTGTCATTTGTTCAAAATGGATAGTTCATTCCTCAAAAGCAAGTTTTAATATCAATTAAAGTGTCGGTGTCATCAAAATAAAAAATCCTGACACCATTCTTTATGAAAAAACATAGTCAAATGGCTTTGTCAAGTTTTCATTATGCCAGATCAGTATGTAAGTCTGATTATGAGATTGTTGTGGTCTAGTGGGTAAGACACTGGACTATGGACCAGAAGGTCCATGGTATAAATCCCACCTCTGTCAAGCTGCCACTGTTGGGTCCTTGAGCAAGGCCCTTAACCCACAATTGCTTGGATTGTAGGACTCAATTGTATGTCGCTCTGGATAAGGGCACCTGCTTAATAATGTAAATGTAAATGTAAATGATGGTGACAATATCTGATCAAACTAAAGACAGCACTAAAGACTATTAGCACACCCATTTGTAATATACAGTTAAGTTACCTATTATTGTATTTAGTGAGATAAATGGGTACAAGACACTAAATATGTTTGTTTCACATTTTTACTGCATTTGCTCTTTGCAATTCTAATTTGTTCACAGCACTGTGCAAAAGCAAAGTACAAACCTGTTTACAACAAATATAAGAAACATCGTTTGGGTAGAGCTGTGCACAACTGTAAACAATATTGCAGTACATATTGGAACTGAATTGGAACATAAAACATACACATTACTGTAAATGATTCTTACACATCCAGGCTTATCATTGGTTACAACTAATGCTTTAAACACTCTTCATCAGTGAAAGCTGAAGTAAGAGCTTCTCCTGACAGAAATCTTTCAATTTGGGAGACATTTACATGAAAAAATGACAAAGAAATGCAAAAGATTAACTGATTTTAAGAACTAGTTCAACATTTTTGTATATAATGATTCAAGCAATGACAAGAGTTTCAGGTTTTTTTGTTTCGTAGGAAAAGACTGTTCAGCATTCAGAAGTATAGATCATTTTGACTGATATGACATAAGCGAATGATTATGTTATAAAACAGTCGAGAATTGTATGGGAGCAATTGATGCATGTTCAAATGCATTTGTTATTTTTTGTACGGAATGAAAAACTGCTAATATGATGTGCATAAATGACTAAATCTTGTGGCGGTTAAAGTAACAGTTATGATCATTTTAATTTTAATCAGAGAAATGCACCAAAAAATCTGTAAGATCTGTATGTATAAACTATACTGTTTACAAAAATTAGGGGATATTTCAAATATTATATTTAATGATGATATGAGAGACAGAAATGATATTTAGCCCTGCTGTCTCACATCTTCGAGATCCCCAGTTTGATCCTAAACCTTGTGTATGTTCTTCTTATGTCTGTGTGAGTGTTTTCCTGCATTCCATAGACATGCATGGTAGCTTAATCGTTGTCTCCTAAGTGCCCTGTACTGTGTCTAGGGTTGTTTCTGTCGTGCACCCTGTGCCACCGGCTCGGCACTGGTTTGAATTGAAATCGATAAAATCTGGAAAAAAAATATTTTTTCTGAAACATATTTAATTAGCAGTATTTAATCAGGTTCATGTTATGTTCCCAAACCTGGAAGTTTCAGTTTAAACCATTTTACATCAATCACTCGTACTTGCAGCCTGTTACACTGATCGACTAAAGAATTTTACACAACTGCTTTGTAATATCATTTCAAGTTCCTTTTTATCCCATTTTCTGGTTGCACCCTTATTAGGAGGAGCTCAGCAGTTGAGTCCAGTCCTTATAAGGTTCTGACTTAAGTGTTTAAGTGAATTGTTGGTTGGCTGCTCATTCTACCCTTTGATTTGTGTGCCTATTTCAATGTAATTTGTTTCTCATTATTTCCAGGACCCTTCATTGTCATGTGCATGCAACAGTGATCAAATCCCTTTGTGTGTGTATGTGTGTGTAATAAACGTACAGCATTCTCTTGGGGTGCTGGCAGTTCAGCATATCAGACAGAAGGAGCCTGGGACAAGGAAGGCAAAGGGATGAGCATCTGGGACGTGTTTTCACGTAAGAAAGGAAAAATCTACCTGAACGGTACTGGAGACTCCTCGGGTGAAGGCTACTACAAAATAAAGGTGAATTTGATATCATATATCATAGAATATTTTAAAAAATCATGAAGTATTTAAAGTTACCTTGATTTCTGCAATAATTATTAATACAGGACGACATCATGTTAATGAAAGATATGAAGCTGAATCACTACAGTTTTTCCATTTCCTGGCCACGGATCCTCCCCGGTGGTATTAAAGGTAAACAAAAACATGCTGTCAGAATAGACTTGGCAGTCAGTTGAGCCGATAGTTGAGGAGTTCTGAGATAGTTGATAGTTAATGAGTTCCTGTTCTGTTCAGCTTCTCAGATCAATGAGAAAGGAATCCAGCACTATAATAATCTCATTAATATGCTCCTGGAGAATCATATCACCCCCATTGTGACCCTGTATCACTGGGATTTACCTCAAGTGAGTATCACAGAAGGTGCAGTCACAATAATGTTTGATAGTATAAAGATTTAGGTGACTTTAATAATCATGTAGCTCTTATCATCATTGTTGATCTTTGATTAGATAATTGGGAATTTTCCATGCATGTCTCCAGGTTCTTGAGGACAAATATGCCGGCTGGCAGAACAGCAGCATGGTTGATTTCTTTAACGACTATGCCAACTTGTGTTTTGAGAGATTTGGCAACCGGGTGAAGCACTGGATTACCTTTAAAAACCCATGGGTAAGACATGAGGATAGCAGATTATATAGCTGAAGCTTAATATTTTGTATAAATACAGTCGATTCCGGTTAATTGGACCACTGGTTAATGGGACCAGCCGCTTATTCGGTCCTAAAGTACCGAAACAAATCCTATTATATACGTGTAAAATGATTTTGGGGATCTCCGGAAGAATTTATGCTTTTATTATAGGTCAGGAAATCCGAAAAGTTGTGTTGACAAGAGCAAAACCAGCGGGAGGTGACCACGCCCACCACTTTTTTGATT
>JAVSBV010000001.1:9881937-9897225 GCA_033117975.1 Parotocinclus spilosoma
ACAAGCCGCACCTGGTGACAATGAAGACTCGCGCTAATTAGAAGACAGGACTAGGGGAGCGCGAGAGAGGGAGAGAGCCACAAGCGGGATTACTCACAAATATATAGTTAACTATATATTCATAATTAATATATTAATTTGGTTCACATTATACTGACATTGAATTTTCGACAATATGCATTTATAAAAAAAAATCAACCACTTCTAATGGACTATAATACAGTAAATCAGCAAGCTCCTAACCTTAGCTCCTACATTCCATCATCTCAGACTCTCAATTGTATACCTCATGAACTCGATTTATTCAAATGGAAATTAAGAGGGTATATCTTGCCAGTTTGGCTGCAAATGAAAATAAAATTTCCTCTTAGATTTGATCAGCATTGAGAATATTGGATCATTCCCATTGATAAGAAAGATGTATAGGTCATATGATCTGGTTTGGGTGTCCCTAGAGACTTTGGTTTGTACTCATTGAAACTAGCAAGGCTTCATGATTGTGGTAGAGGGGCTTTGTGTGAGTGGGACCCTCTGTAACCCTGCCAGGCTCAGTGGAAAGTGCACCAGAAAAGCACACAAGAGGTACTATCACTGCTCTAAATGAGTGTTTCCTCCTTGCTCTGGAGGCAAAAACAGCAACAGTGAGAGGGTGAGATGAAAAGAAGACAGTAAAGCAAGAGTAAACCTGAGTAGCGGTTTTTGTTCTTAAACAAAGCCTACAAGAATTCCAAGCAAATCCTGCTGGATGAAGTGCAGAAGCAAACTAGCACAGTCAGAGCTTTTTTATGTACTATAATGCTTACAGAGACAGATTAGTAGAATGATTATCGCTGCTAAAATTAGCCACAAGAGAGATTATTGTCTCTTGATACATACATCTAATATCAGTGCTATATTAGCAATTTGGTCATCTTTTAAATTAGTAGTGGTCAGGGAGTGCTGAATGACAATATAGTTAAATATGCAAGGAGAAATTAACACTCTATAACATAAAAACCCAAATTGTTGCTTCTGTCAGTCTTTATATCAAGTCTTCTGAGAAACTAAGGGATTTCTCCTGAATAATTTATAAAACAAGACAGAGCTGAAAGTAAGATTGTATCTGATCCAATAAGGACCACCCACGTGCATCAAACAAAGGAGTCTGCATATGGCTGAATTGGACAGTTCATTTTGTTTTATTCATAATGTTTAATTAATTGTTCTTTTTTAAATCTGTAATTCTCATATTTTGCTTGACTCGGATAATTGCTGAATATATTAGCTTAAACCTGATTTATATTTATTTATAAGGTGACTAGGTGATGTGCATTTCAGTTTCTCTGTTGAGCTGTGGTAACTGCTGAGGTGAGGTTTGGTATGTTCTTTGCATTTACATTTGGTTTCATCTGGATGCAGCTGTTTCCTTCTTTCTGATAATACATTCCAATAGGTAGACTACATTCTTACAAGTTTGCAGGAACATGCAGGCTGTTTAATTGCTGACTGATTTTCTGATTACACATTACCTTGTAAATATCTACATTCTGTTGTTGTTTATCATTGCTATCCTTTTAACAGTAAAACAATGATGGCAAACTGTTTTGTGTTGTTTGGGTATTTATGTCCCCTAACTGGATTACATGGGTTTGCTAAAGAATGATTGTATGAATACAATAATTGTATTTGTAATAAAGAAGACTTGTAAATATGTGCCTAATAGTATTTAGGTTATTTGTAGCTATATGTGCCAGATCAGAAAATACTGAAGCAGCATGAAATGAGTGAATACCTAAATGCAACTAACCAAGTGATTGTGTCCACATATAAATCTGCATTATTACTTTTGAATATATTTTAAGTTAAATATGTGTAAATGTGCTAAATGAAATTAAATATTCAAATTGCAAGGTACAATAATCAGGTATTCTCAAATATAATGTTTACTTTGTCTAAATGAAAATAGTTTGTCCTGTCTTTGACACACTTGCTTTCACTGAACACACCATTAAATTCATGCCTTCTGGCATCACCATCATTCTCCAGCAAATATGTTGCCTACTGAAACAGTGAGTTCCAGACTTGAAATCGAAAGACACAACACATAAATCGAATTCACTATGAAAAGATTTAACTTCTTCTTGTAATGTGAACATTAGTCAGCACACAAAGCAGGAAAGGTGACTGATACACCTTTCGTTTACAGGTTAATATGTACTAGCCTACTCTGTGGTCTTAGGAGTAGTTGGTTGGCAACCAGACACGGATGGAACTTGACCACTGCTCTACTAACTTCCATAACTCCAGGTTCTGTCCCAGCCCTCAAGTCGTATTGTGGGTCTTTTTTTGTCTGTGTTATCTATGTTGTTTTGCCTGTAGTTAATATACAGGAAAAGTAAGTATCAACACTCTTACTTACCATCAACATGAGTGTATTTACCTTTGCATATGGAATAAGCTTAGAATGTAATTGAACACATACTTAAATTGTCCAGATGCACCATTAGTGAAGACATCTGCTTAATTTTTCTATACTTTTATATTTGATATATTGTTATACTCTTCATTGTATTGTATTCTCTCAAATTGTATTTTACTTGTTATATTGTATACCTATTTACACAGGTTCTCTCTTATATGTTTTATTTACTTAACTTCTGTTTATTGAGGCGATATTAAATAATAACTAATTATTAAATAACTTTAATAAAAAAACTTTAATTCTTACATATTATCTATGCTGCCCACGGAGGTTGGGTCCCTTCTTGAGTCTTAGTCCTCCTCCTATCTCATCGTCACTCTATGTGTACACTTGTTCTTTTCTTCAAGTGTTCACATACAAATAATGGCACTGCCTGCTGGCATGGCACTGTTGACATAGAAACCACACACAGCATCAGCATTAGCATAAGAAGGAAGCATGTTTATATTATTCTTGTTAGGATGAAAGCTTCCATCAAGAATAAAAAAAATAAGACCTTTTCAACCTTGTAGGCATTTTACTTGTCGCCACAAGATTGTTGTTGGGTTTTTTGTTGTTTGTTTGTTTTGCTTTGGGATTTTTTTTAAAGAAAACTGCAGCTCAAAAACAAAAAATAAATACATAAATAACCAAAGCATTGGTTCACACAGACTCCACAAATAATAAATAACACTACATGCTATGATCAAACCCAGGATTTTCTTGCTGTGAGGTAGTGCTACCGTGCTGCCCCCACAACCATTAGGACGAGAGCATTAATCATAACTGTACCCAGGAGGGGAGGCTTCTTTTAAGGGTACATTTTCATCCAGTCTAACCAAAGTTTTGGTAGGACAAAGTGCATAGGCTATTCATTCATTTTCAATCACTGCTTTGCTCGTAAGTGATCTAATGTTAAGTAATCCTAGCTTTAGTTTAAGGTTGTCATTTCTACAAGAGCTATTTGTGTTTATCCTGGGCTTATTAAAACAGACTTTTTGATTGCATTTAGGTTTAGGACAGATGCAGGTAATAGACACAGTTCTAATAATGTTAGATCTGGGTGACGATGCATGGCTACCAGCAGACACTTGGTTAAGCCTAACTGTCTGCTACCTGGATAGTCAGGCCGTAGCTAACCCTGCCATAAGACTGTGGGCAATATTGCAGGAGATAAGAGCAGCAGCTCTCTGAGTGGGATGGACATTGTCCCATCCTAAAATACCAGGCTTAGCCTCAAAAGACCAATTGTCTTTTTATCCCATGTTGTTTTTAAGTGCACCACTTGGACAGCCAGCAGATCAGCTACAGTAATCTGCCGTAGGAATGGTCACCTCGCCGCATTGGGATGGGGCTAGAGCACACTACTGCATCGGCCATTGCCTTTGCAACACTAACCACCTCTACAAAATTAACGTTAGTGACATCGTAAGCCCCTACATGAACAACTATTCTAGAAAATCTACAGCCTCTGGAGCTCACTAAGGCTCCCTATTTTGTCTTGCACTCTAGCTCCTGGGATATATGTAACCCTAGCTCCTGATGTCCCTAAAGGGGTAGCTGATTTCACATGTTGCAAAATAGAGTCACCTATGACCAGAGCTCTTTCAACAGGCTGCTCAGTGGGTGAACAGGTAAGAAGCGGTGCTGTGGTGGGCTACGACTGTCACCAAACAGTTACCCACTTGCCCTGCTTTGAGGGCACTGCCAGAGGGGATGGGGTACTAAACATGCCTGTGGCATACAACTAGCCTTCTCTAATGTCTGGATGCGTTCCAGGCTAAGTTATAGCCAATTAGCTTGCTAAAACTCCGTTAACCATGTTATTGTTAGAGAGCTCATACGTTTTCAGTAATGATCCACTGAAACTACCAAAACATCAACATAAAGTGTGACGGAACAACAGAAAGAAGGACAGATGTCAGAAAAATATTACATGTTAATTAAAAAAAGTAGTAGTATATGTATATATGTAGTGTATGTATATATATACAGCTTCTGAGTGGGTATATTCATCTACGTTGAGGGAGCCACACTAAATTTACATCCAACAACCAATATTTCAGTATTAATATCATTATTACACAATTATTTCGTTAACAACACTGATTGCTAATCTTCAACAAAATAATTAGTTAACTGACAGGCCATTAAAATTTGGTCTCCTACAGGCTCACATCAGGCAGTTATTCTTAGATTATGCTATTAAATTGGCAAAGACCTCTGAATTTATATTTACTGCAGGTGAATATGCAGTCAGATTATTATGAAAGGGCAAAGTACCCAAATGCATTGCTCTTACTTATGTGCTGATCGTAATGATCATTACAGAAAGTGTGAGATGTCAGAAGTAAAACTGCTGATGCTGGGAATGAATCCAGACTTCTTTCCTAAACAGGGCATCAACTCTGCCAACTGTAAACACCATAAAGTCAACTTTAATCAATAAAAACAACTTTATGTAGAAGTGGATCACAGAGAAATGTGATGGACATTCAACAAACTAGAAAAGCTGTCAACATCTGCATAAATGACATAACATAGACTACATACATTTCCTTTCATTTGCTATAAAGTCATCCTATTTATCTCATACAGAATACAGAAATTCATCACACCCTATCAAAATCCTTTTTCTCATTACACCCTGTGATTTAGAATGAATGAAATCAAACATTTCCAGCTTTATTTACACATTCTCAGCCTCAACACAAAATGTGAGAAAATGTAATCACATGGGTTGCAGAGAGGCAGGAACAACCCTAGACAGGGAACCAGTCTATTATTGGATACATACCTTTACACACATATACATACACTACACTTAGGATACATACGCTTTAGATACACCAATTAACCTAACACACATCTTTGGACTGTGTGAGGAAGTGGACAGAGTAACCAAAGTTCAGAGTCTTCAGATTTCTGAGTATTTTTGTAACAATAAATGCCGATATGTGTTTGCACGCTGGGCACCATGTGATGCTGGTTGGTAAATATGCTGATGAACATCACAGAGAATCCCATGTCATTGACAGTTATACTATGCTAACATCTAAGGTGAGCAGCACACTCACTAAGTCAATGCTGAATGCTGTTGACTGCATATTAATACCCAAACCAACATATTCATGTAATCACTTTATCAGGTTAAAAGACAAAAACAACTGTTCATAAATCAGACAGGACAGGCATGCCAAACATGGATTAACATTTCTTATCAGTTACTTTTGTCTAATTGTTTTTTGTCTAAAACTATGTGAGATTAGACAATCTTACGATTTTTCATATAATTTTATGACTTATGAGAACGGCCGCCCCCCCAAAATCAAGCATGATGTCTGGACCTGCACTTCTTCACTAAGCTTGAAAAAAACTCATAGTGATTTCTTTTAATTTTTAATCTTGTCTTTTTCTTATAACTCTTCTTATAGCCTGCAGTGGTTACGTGGTTTACTACATTCAGGAGTTTTGAGAAACATCACAGCAGCAAAAAGTCCCTTAGGTACCTGGAGTTTACTGTATTCTACCTGTAGGTTTGAGTTTAGTTTACGTCTAAAGGAGGCTGTTTGGTTTGAAAACATGGTTTTTGCATATCATGATTGAGAGAATGCCCTACAGGTGCACACTTTGTCTTTCTTGCAGAAACACCAAGAAAACAGAATGGTTCATATAACACAGCTTGGAGCCTTAGTTTGTTGTGAGCGTACACTCATACACCTCACTGATTCAATTGCACCCAAGGTACAGCTCTGTTGAACATCTTTAATCTTTACCCATCACCCTCAAACATGCCTCCCCTACATGAACATCTACCTTTGCTCACAATAAGTGCATTAAATGGAATTCTTGGCAGTAGCGCCCTGACTGCTTATAAATAACCTCAAGCACATTAGTTACAATACAATACTTTTAGATATGTAATAAATATGTACAGTGCAAGCCAAAGGTCTGAGACCACTGGTAAAAATGCTTTTATTTTTTATTTGTCTGTAAATTAATCCAGTGTTTCTTATTACAGATCATATAATTAGCATAACAATATAAGTGAATATGACCACCATGGACATTTTTCATCAGTTACCTGGAAGACTCATGCATTTACTGATGCACTTGAAGACAGAAAGCC
Organism: Parotocinclus spilosoma; assembly: GCA_033117975.1. Lineage (NCBI taxonomy): Eukaryota > Metazoa > Chordata > Actinopteri > Siluriformes > Loricariidae > Parotocinclus > Parotocinclus spilosoma. The sequence continues at coordinate 9,888,507 of JAVSBV010000001.1, forward strand.
AAGAATTTAGTAATATTACAAGATGCTTTTTGGAATGTGGTATAAAATAATGCTGGATAACATGGATCATCAGATTTTGCACAAACGTGTGTAGTTTGTGCCAGCTCAAGATATTATTTCATAAGATTGAACATACCAAATACTAAAACTAAAAATTAACCTATCACTCAAATTGTTATACTAATTATATGGTTTGAAATAAAGAAATTGCATTAACTGAGAAAATATTCTTAAAAATGCTCTCAGATTTGGTTCTTTATACGTAGTCGAATACATTTTCCATTATTTACTGGTTAACTTACTCCAATACCCACTGAGTTGCATTGCCTTATATACAGTTACATTTACGATCTTGTCCTCCAGCACTCACTCACAGCAACACACTGTCCCACTACAATGACCTCACTGAAGTATCTTGTGAGCAAAAGGCAACAGAGCTACCCCCGCATCACAATTATGACTGTGCCTTTGAGCTTCTAGAAGGAACCACACCTCCTCATTCTCTCTCCCTGGTGGGAACTCAGGCCATGCATGAATACATTTCTGAAACTCTTGCCTGTGGATTCATTCATTCTGCTACCTCCCCCAATTCTGAAATGTTCAGTTTCAGTGTTTTCCAGAAAAGTAATATGAGTTTGCAGCCCAGTGGGGATTATAGAGGCCCTTTGGACTACTGATGTGTCTGCCTTGCAGTCCTTTATGAATAATGTCCTGTGTGACATGTTGAGTTTATTTGTTATTGCTTACATAGTTGACATCTTAATATAGTCCTCGTCATCATACTACAACTGTTTGTGAAGACTAAAGTATAGGTTCAGACCATCTCCGTCTTTAAGCATGTCCTCTAACCATCTGGGGTCACCATGGCATGACAACAAGGTATGACCCAAGAGTGGCCGTAATTTTGCTAACTTCCCATAAGGTGCTTACCATTAAGTTAGTCCTGGAGGAGTGATGTCACTGACTTGATGGATGTGAATGTGCATTTGTAGTGTACATAGACCATCGCATCTGCCAACCCCGATGTCATCTCTTATTTCTTGATTCCAATTTACCACATTCTACCATTCTGGAGCAAAGAACCTCAAGGCCGATGCTTCATTTTTCATTCACTCTTCCTAGGATGCCCTAGTCAGTCCACTCGAGCCCATCATGCTATAGGTTCAGACTTAGTTTGGTACCTGGATGCTGCCCTTCAGCAAACTCCCGCTCCGGCAAGTGCTCAAAATATTTCACTCTTCCTCTCGGGAACCATTTAATCTACTGTGTAAACACAACTGTAGCTAAGATGCTACAGGTCCCGGCACAAGAGTACTGGTGGGAAACCATGGAAGCAGACATCCATCGCTTTATCATCCAGTCTAAGGTCCCAAAAATTGCTCCCTGCAAAAAAAGCTCCAGCCTCTCTGTTGAAAGTCTGGAAGAGATTTTTAAACATGACTCTCCCAGGCACTCATTTGTTACATTCCCATCCCAGCACACTAGTGTAACTGTGATTCTAAGCATTCCGACTTGACTATTGTTCTTCTGTATGAACCCTACTCTCTTCCTGGACTTTGTTGTTGGCTCACATAATGTTGATCTGTTTTTTTTTTTGTTTTAGTTTGGTTTATCGAATAAACATATTGGCATTCACTTTCTATTTCTGCCAATTTAAGCAATTTTTAACTATATTTATACAATACTTTTGAATGACACATAAGAGAAAGTGCTTAAAAGCGAATCTCTTTCCTAAGTAGTATAATGTACCTAAGTGTACATAAGTATTGTGCTATATATTTCAGATGTATATTTTCAACATAAACAAGCATGAATATCTTATGGGTGCAGGTGTGACGGACAAAATGACAGTTTATTACAGTGCCATGGGATTATCCCTCAACTGGCTTTTCTCCCATAGCCTTCAATGCTCCAATGCTGAAACAGCCACCAGAATATCACAGCATCTGGGCCATCAAAGTAAGCTTCCGACTATAAGACTATAAGAAGGTTTAATGACATATTCAACTTTAATGAAAACGTTAAAGCAAAAAATGTGCTATCATACAACTACCACTGCATTTAACTGTTGATTAAATAAAGAGATGTTTCAGACTTCCTCTCAATCCTGTAGCACATTAATGTCAAGTAGCTATCAGCTAGTGAAAATAAGATGTGTTATTGGAGCTGTGTTTAATAAGCTAAACAGATTGTTATTTGCAAATTAAATCTGTGTATATTTTATGACAGAGTTCACAGAGACAAACATTCACGTTAAAAGATGGATTATACATAGAGTACACAGATGTAATTGTGAGTTCTGTTCTTTTACTTAGAAAAAATCACACATCATTTGTATATTTCATTATTTGTTTTACAACAGTCATTGTCTCAATGCAGATTTACAAAATCTAAACCCAAAACAAAGAAGTAACAACAGTGGCAAGGAAAAAAAAATCAATCAGGAATTCAATTAATCTGTATTCATTATGACAAAATAAGCAAGGGGTTACGTCTCTGATGCATAAACATTAAGACAAGTATATGAGTGCAGTAACCAATAAACAGGCAAAATAAACAATATAATAAATAAACAACAGACACCAATACAGGATAATCTTGCATATCGACCAAATCACTTTGGTGTTATCTGTACTGTGTGTGAGATTTGTCTGTGCACCACTCTGTCATTTTTTTTGTCTGAATGCTTTTTTATTGTTATTTATTTTAAGGCCCACCACTGTTGTATTGTCTGCAAACTTGATAATGGTACTGGAGTTGTGCTTGGCTTGGTAATCGTGGATTTGCAGGGTGTTCAACATGTGGAAATCCAGAATCTAACTGCACACTCTGTGACTGATTACTAGGGTATTGAGCTTGAAGATCAGTCTAACAGGGATAATTGTGTTACATTCTGAACTGCATTAATAGGTGTCTTACCCTGCTGATCGGTCCTTGCAGTTTGCATTGCAAGCGCCGTTGCGCCTTCAGTGGAAAGGTTAATGAGATCCAAAGTTCTTGGAAGGCAGTTCTCAACGTTAATTAGGATCATCTTCTCAAACCACTTCACTATGATGGGTGTGAGTGAAATTTGATGATGAGCCAAAGCATGTGTTTCTTTTGTACAGGTGTGATAGTTTGGTTTTGAAGCAGATGGGAACAGTAGACTGTGGACTTCAGAGAAAGGTTGAAAATATGTGTGTATGTAAGTTACATCCAGCTGGCTAGCACACTTTCCGGACAGCCACAACAATGACAATTTCTTTGGCAAATAAAATGGTCTACATTTTACCATCAAAAACTCAGGTTAGACAAGTGGAATTGGTCAAAGATCACTGTGTTGCAGCACCATGTGTTGTTTACAAACACACAGTCTGCCTCCCTCTGTTTTTAGCAAGTCAGCTCTCCTGTCTGCCTGGAATGCTGTTAGGCCTACTAGCAGAATTGTGATGTCCAGCATAACGCTCTGGAGCCAGGTTTATGAACAGATAAATATACAGCAGTTTTTGTTTTCATGATCTGTCATGGATAAAGTCATTTGAATCAGAAACTATAAGGCATATGAGGCATACAATTTGAAGTTCTGTCAAGTACTTACTTGAATGATGTTTTTGTTTGTTTGTATTTACTTTATTATTTTTAATTCAATGTTGCATTACAATTTACCTGCTTGGTGTACATCTCACAGGGATGCCATCTTCATATGAAGCTAAACAGTCACAAAATTACTTTAAAAATAGAAGGCTTTGGCAATGATGCTCTAGTAGTCAGTTTTCAAAATAGGGATTTTAAGCAGAAGCACATCTATACACTCACTGGCCTATCTTACTCATACACTCTATTGAGCCAATCACATGGCAGAAACTCATTGCATTTAGGCTTGTGGACATGGTCAAGACAGCCTGCTGAAGTTCAATCCAAGCGTCAAAATGGGGAAGAAATTTATTTAAGTGAGTTTGAATTTGGCATGGTTGTTGGTGCTAGATGAGCTAAACCAAATATTTCAAAAACTTGCTGATCACCTGGGATTTTCACATCCATTTGTTTTAACAACCAAGGTCTTTACACTTTTAATACAATATATAATACATTATAATAGGAAATAAGAATGTCTTTTAACTCGGGACAATGCATAAACAGCTGGTCACCTCAACAGCCAGTCAATGTTGCATATCCATAGGAAAAGGTGGTAATTGGAGTACAAGAGAAGAAGTCCATCATCAGTTGGATGCTTGCTTGCTCCTCACACATTTGGACTTAATACTGTTCTAAACTTATTTGTAGTGTGCTATAAATGTAATACAATACTGTCAATGCATATTTGGCTTCTTTCAAACTGAAGTATCAGGTCCACCATACTATCTTAAGTGTTACAGCTTTCCCATACACAAGGTCAACCATTCGTATTTTACTGTAAAGTAATTACTGTACGGTATATTTTACATTGTATTATTGTATTACTGTATTTGTTTTATTATTGTTAATTTCCATACATGAAAACTGTGGTGACAATTCTAGGAGACTGCTTTTTTCTAGTCACTATGCATCGGCTAACAGAATTCAATGAGTTTCCAGGTGGTCGAGAACCAAGGTACAATAGTATATTTTTTTATATATTTATAAAGTTCATATAATCTCAAATATTTACTCAAAATACATGTTTTAAACATTTGTCACTTTTGAATTGATTTGGGGTTCATTAAGTCTGACAATACTCTTCCTATAAGACAAAAAGACCACCCCACTCCCCCACAAAAAAGCAAGAGTACAGACAGCTGTGCACCACAGCACAAGGCCAGCCAAAGACAATGCTGTCTCACAGCAAGTACATGTTTTCATGTTTCCTAGAGGAAAACATATGGTTGTGACTTGATCATTTCACGGGGCAATGACTTTCGGGGTTTCAATGCTAGCTCACAGTATTCATTAAATGTCAACAGAAAGCCTGTGTCCTTGTTTCTCTTCAAAAACTAAAGCATAAGTGGTTTATGTCAGATGTGACGTATAACTGACCTATTCAGGATTTTAACAGGGACAATAACGGCTGAAAATTCAACATTACATAAATTTTACATAAATTTAAGATTGGCCTCTTGAAATATATGTCCCTTGTAAGAATATGTAATGTAAATTGTAACTATGAACTGGCTCCTTCACAAGTTGATGTAGGTTATAAGCATGTCTATTGCAAATACAGTCCTGCTTACATTACCATTACTACTGTGTTAAATCAGCATTCTTAAATGCAAATTATCAACTGGTTTACAGTCTATGTTGTGCATTCATGTTTAGTAAAGCAACTACAAAATTGTACATTTTTTGTAGTATAATATGTGTTCAATTTTGATTCACATTATAGTGCTGGTGGACTAGACATTTCACAGACTCCTTAAAAGACGTCCTTAGAACATAACTGTATGTCAGTTACAGCCTGGCTTTCATCAAAAATAACCAGTTACATATTCCTTAAATACTAGATCTAGAACTGCTTGCTATTCAATGTTTATATATTCAACATCTATATAATGCCTTGCATGTGAACCTTGCTTGACCACTGTAATGAATTGTGTGTTTTGCCGATAAGTAATCTGTTATCTGAACATTTGCTTATAAATGTCAATACCCATTCCTATAATTTGTAGCAATTAACAATATTTTGTTTGGAGAACAAAATGCAGAGTTTATGTCCCTGTAAAAGTCTATTCATTCAAGAACTGACTTTATGGTCTAAAACAATTTGGCTATTTATTTAAAACAGATGGTACACACTCATTCTTCATGAAAAACGTTTATCTTATTACATATAAATAGTTGAAATAGTAGCAAGACCAGGACAGTGTAAGTTGAAAAACGTAACTAGGAATGATGATGGCTTGGTATACTAAAAGCTATTTATAGGTCCTAACGTTACTAACATTAGTTAGTTAACAGTTTCTGTTTACTAGAATTGTATTGACAGATAAGTCTTTAGTACCTTTACACAACTGTGTACAAACTGTACCTGTGGAGCTGCTGTTATATTGCCAGTACCTTTAAAAACAGAGTAATGCTGGCATCTGCTTATTGGCAGTGTGCTTTATGAGTAAATATTTATTCTTTTTGAGATTAACAGCAAAATTAACATCTATGATAAGACTAATATAAGTCCATTAAGCAATTATAGCTAGAGGTTTAAAAAAAAAATGGGCTAGTGCCCACAATCATGCAGGCCAAAGCAGCACAAACAGGAGAAGCATTACAGAGCACTTTAATGATTGTCTCTGTGAGCATCCTGCGCTAACTACATAGCATCACCTGCTTTAAGAATGTGCACTTTGATTATCTTGAAATTCAGTCATTGATATTTGGAACTTTTGTAAAGTTAGAAACAAATACAAAGTTAACAAATGAGTCAGAAACATTCAAAACAACTCTTAAGCATTGTCAGTGCAAGACAAGTGATTTACGTAACATCAAGACTCGATTCATATTCAAATCATGGTGCAGTTGTTCAGTTACATACACAAACCACTAATAACAGCTGTGGCAAGTGTAAATTACCACATCTAAAAGTAAAATATAAAAATTTACATTCCTAAGATGCACATCAGATTCCTCCATGAAACGCTGAAAAAAAGCTTATATTTCACAGCTACCGAGCTACAACAAAATTCATTCAAATCAGCAAAGACTTTGGCAAGAAGTTAGCATCACAATTTGGAGGCAGTCAGTAAGGATTTACTCAAGTCTTTTGCCTCTGTGGCTGTTCTCACACGTTCATACCCCAGCACTGCCATGGACTGATGGCAGTAATCCTCCACTTGTTTGATCTGCTGGATGCTGAGGAGCGTCCTCCATGCACTGGCTGCTAGCGTAGCATTCCTGGCTGATACAATGAATGGCTTTGTGGAAGAGTTTGCACCATTAGTCATGTTAAGGGAAAAATACTCCACGTCATGGTTGGCACTGAGGTTAGCAAAGCGGTAGACAGTACGCAAGACCTTTACGGGATTCTCAACCAAGTCCTCATAACGCACTGCCAAATATTTTCCCTTTAGCCAGTTTGGCGGATTCAAAGCCATTTTCAAAGTCCTGTGAGTCCTGTCACATATGACTTCCATGGCACCTATTGAGTGATAATCTGCCCCATCCTTTTTGTTCGTTTTGTGAGCAGCATCGACCAGTGGAAGCCGTCTGAGTTTTGGATCCCGGCTCCTCACAACCTGCAGGTTTTCTCGGATCAGTCCATGTCTAGATTTGATCCTGGAGTTGGCCACAGCCCTGGGATCCCTCACCAAGTGGATGACCTTTAGCTCCAGTGATGGGTCTTCCATAAGAGGGGCCAAAACAGTGACATCCAGAATGCGAACCCCTTTAATTACAATAGTGTTGTATTTCATACACTCCTCCTCCAGCAAACGCAAGTTCTGTGATGGGCATTTCTTACACACCTTGTCATCCACCATGCCTACTACATCCTTCCTGTATGCAGAACAGAGCGGGTATGAGCAGATTACCTTGTTCAGTGTGGCACCAAACAAGCCAAGCGAGGTAATGTTTTTGCCACCAGGGCTGTTGTAGAGCTGGAACACAGAGAGGTCACAGCGATACAGTGAGCTCAGCATGTCTCTTGCTGCACCCTGCAGAGACACAGCATCTCCTGGGTACAGCTTCTGCCAAATGTGCCACATGGGCTCGTAAAGGAAAAACACCTCCGGATTTTGGTTGAACAACTCACCAAAAAAGCTTGACCCTGAGCGCCATGTGGTCAAGACGTAAATGAGTTGCCTTTTCTTAGCCAGAGTGGGACTGTAGAGGAACCGAATGTCCGATCTACCCTGGTACACACTGCTCCTCATCTGGTGACTGCACTGCTGCGGCACCTTGCTCCATCTGTAGTTGGCCAAATTGAGCATTGTCAAAACAAGCAGGAGGAAATAGGCCACAAATAAAATAATCCGCTTTCTTCTCAGCACCTTCATCATGATGCTGTGTTGGTCGATTATTTTCATGGGGTTCTGGTATGTCTTAAGTTTTCTCCCATATTCACAGTTGGTTTCTCGAGGTGCAGCAGGTTTCAGTTGCTGATACTGTTTGCCTCTCATCTGTAGTAACTGGAAAGAAGAGTGGCCTCAGACCACCCTGTCCACTTCACGTTGAGTAAACAATGACGATGATGAAGAGCAGCTTGTATGGATAGGTGGTACCGTGTAGTGGTGCAAGGCAGCTTAAATCCACATTTAGAAATGTAAAGTTGTAGGTGGCACTTACGCAGTACTCGTTATCATCATCATCATCATCACCATCATCATCATCATCCAAAACAGTCCATATGTACATTTAACTGCACTGCGCAATTAGGCTTGCCGTCATTCCGTAAAAAAACACTGAACATATTCCATATTGTAGGAGCATTAACGAAAAACGGCCCATGCGCCATGTATCGGATCACGAGATCTTAAAAAGGAAGGTTTGCAGCCATGCAAGCGCCATGTAGCTCCTTTATACTGCCGGGAAACATCCGCAGCTATTACAAAGGATAAGAATGGAACGATGCATTGAAACGGAAAAAAACAGCGCGATTCGACATCAGGATCCTCAGTTAATCAATACTACATTACTTTGAAATATCTATCGACATGTTGTATCCCTCCGATGAACAACGATCGATATGTGATCAGGCTTCGGTTCTTCTTCTCCTTTCCGATGTGTTTTAAAACTGTCGTGCCGAAATGATTCAGTCTGAGTCCCCGCATGAACG
>JAVSBV010000001.1:9905230-9916246 GCA_033117975.1 Parotocinclus spilosoma
GACGTACAACTCCATGTAACTGCTAACTTTCTGTAATCGTTTTCTTCTAAAACGACTAATTACTACGGTTTCAGCAAGCCTATAATACGTATAGGGCTCACAAATTCGCAAATGCAAATAGTTATTAGCGATGTTTTTGATTCTACCTCTAACGGCAGTGGAGAGTGGGTTTTGTGGGAAATGTAGTTTTCCTCCGAATGTGCTACAGTACCAAAATTACTTAGTGTATGTGAAAATATTACAGAGAGGCACGTGGTTAGTGGAAAGATGTACGTAGCTACACGATCCATAAAAATAGATGTACAAATGTATATCCATGGAAAAATCCATGGAATTCCATGGTTATGTTCGAAATGGCACCGCTTCTCCTTATTCACAACAAACCTCGAAGTTCATTAAAGTATACTGTGCCTCATTAAGCAAATACACGGTGGACTGTGGACACGTAGACCTAAATATGCTAAATATGATATATTCTGGAGTTAAAAGTCGCTATTTATTATATGACAAAACCGTCTAAATAGTGCACTATGTAGTGAACAAGAGGGAATGGGGTGCGGCTTTAGCCAGGCAAATCCTGAAGAATCTTATACTAGCATACTGCGTAGTGCGTCAGAATATCATAGGTAGCTATGGAATTGAATACTAATTACAATGTTAGTGTGCACATGGATCTTGCAAGTGGTTATTCGGCAGTACCAGATGAGGGAGCCTTTCCTCTGTCTGTCTCTGCTCTCTCGCTCCTGTAGCGCTGTGTGGCTCCAATCAAAGGGAAGAGCCAGAGAGTAAGTGAGAGAGAAGCAGTGTTAGACATGTAAGATGGCAGAGCTGCAGATGTTATTAGAGGAAGAGATTCCTGCTGGTAAAAGAGCTTTAATAGAGAGTTACCAGAACCTGACCCGAGTAGCGGATTACTGCGAGAACAACTATGTTGAGGTGAGTTCCACGTCGCGTGGTTATATTCTTCATATAAATAAACGGCGGATCCTAGCGTGCGCGATTCTTTGTCGGGTGGGAAAACAGGGACAGGAAATGAAGCCTGTAAAGTCCGTAATGAGCCAGTTTCAAGTGCTTACATTTACTATTATCGAGAGTTTTCCCCACGATTAAACTACACGACCGCTTTCTGTTTGTCAGTATGCCTTGTTTGGGGTTTCTTTTCCGTTTTGTTGCCCATTTATCCCGAGGGTGTGTCGGGACAAACCTTTTAAGGCGACTCAATGTTTTGGGATGATTCAGAGTTGTACCGCTGTTGTTCTTCAACATTTCCCTAGTAGAGCCTTTAAATATAAGGAGAAATATCAGTGTGTATTAAGTTTACGTGGCGTTGCAGCTTTGTTGTGTGGTTGTTACCGAAACTGGTTCCCAGTTCGGGGTGTTTGATCAGGAACTCTGAAGTTAGGGTGATCATTTATGAATCGCGGTTGCGTTCGGTATTAGACGAACGCTGCAAAACGCGTTTCATGCTTTGATTAGTTCTGCGTTTCTAACTTTCTTCGTGCCTGGACTTAAATATTGTTACATTTACACAACTTTCTGTCAGTCGTTTCCCTGTTACACCTTACAGACATTTTTAATAAGACTAACACATTGAAAGCTAAAAGTTTATGTACATTAACTGTGTAACTGTGAAGTTTCCCATGGTATAACTTGCTCATTATTAAGTGTTGCTTTTTTTAAGTTGTTTTTGACTTTATGAGTAACAACTCCATTGTTTAATGGTCTTGTCACTATTAGATTGATTTCTGCATAAATTTCTGCATAGAAATAGAAAATGCAGGCTGTTTCCAGTGTTATACTTATAGATAATAAATAATGATAAGAATACTTCCGTGGCCAATAGTTTGGTGTTCCATAAATTGAATTCCATTATTAAATGTGTGCAATCATTTGGTGTTGCATTATTAAATACCTTGCTGTTCCAAGTTTGTGTGTAATTTATTTCACTTTCAGACAGATTCGAGTGAGAACTGCATTTTAACCCATTAACTGCCAATTTGTTTTCTGAACATTTTTTTTTACTTTATATCTGTCCGCCTACGTTCCATCCCTTCCCTTCCCATCCCATCCCATCAGTAGGCGAGTTAAAAGCACCTGATCCCCAAATGGGGATCATGGTTTTAAATGGGTTAATACAACTTATATCATTGGAACAGTCATAACATTTTAGTCTTACAAATCTTTTGCTTTTATCTCTGCACTTTTTTTTTCATTTTTTTTATAGATTATTTCAATAATAATAAATATATTGCCCCGTGAGTTCTGTTGCTTACTGTATATCTCAATATATTTAGTTTGATGTTCAAAAATAACGTGAGATGTCTTTGTTTTTTAAGTGCCACTTTCATTAAAAAAAAAAAAAATGAATGAGCAATTTTTAATAGTAGTTTAGTGTGATTCATTTTACATTGTCATGGAAATGCAGTCTAGACCTCTAATGACCAAGACAGTGGAAAGAAAGAAAACTTCCCTGAAATGCACATGGACGAAAACCATAAGAGGAACCAGGGTTAAATATGGAATCCCCTCCTCGTGTTTGGAAGACTAGACAATTTATGTGACATTTCCACTGAGTCAGTCTTTTTTCTGATCTCTTGTATCAGAGATTTCTAAATGTATTAATCCTACTTTAGCATCTTTTTCAAGTGTAAAACTAATATGCTTTTCTTAACACGACGTGTTGGTTGTACCTTGAGTAAAGGCCTCAGATGCTTGTTCAAGTCCCAGCACAGCCAAGCTGAGTCACTGGGACCTTGAGAGAGACAGTCAGCAAGCAGTTAACTCTCAACTGATTACGTGTCTTCTAAGATTATATTAGTTTTAAATCACACTTGGAATTTTGCATCACATCTGCAGAATTTTGTATCTGCTCCACAGTTATAATTATGCTTTTCAGTCATATCCAATTGTCTTTATATTGATTACATCTGTAAAAGCTTACCAAGTGGTTTAGTTTTGGGCAACAATTAAATACTTCCCCAAGCACCTCACATGTCCCTGTTAGTCTTAGCTATTACATAAGCAAGGTTGAAATGTATTCTAAAATTCTGGCTTTACTGATAATCTATTTAACTTATAAGCAGGTAAGAGCTGCATGTAAGTCATTTAGGGCTGGGGTGTTAAAGGTATAGATTGCTGGGAAAAAATAAGAAACCACTTTAATTCAGTTTAAATCATCATATCTACATGTATGGCAGCAATTGCATTCCAGTATCTGGAGAGACACCCTGATAACTGTGACTAAAGTACAGTTTTGTATTGTTTTGATTAAAATAGTAATATAAACTTGTGTATAGTTTATTGCAATGTCCGAATAATTGTTTAAAAAAATCTGCATGCTGATAATATGACATCAATGCAACTCTACAATGTAAGACACTAGGCAAAATAAAAACTGAAAAAAGAAAACGGTCGAAAAAACACGCCCTAAAATTTAATGTATGTCTATGTGGATTGGTGTGTGTGTGTATGTGTATATAGGTAGTTGGAATTGACACTTGAAATCAATAGTAAAATTAATATGATAATAATATGATAATAATAATGTGCACAATAACACAACTGGGAAACCTTGGCAGGAAAAATTTTGCGATAGTGCTTTACAACAATAAAAGCAACATAGGACAATACATGAGAAATGCGGTCACCAATTACTTTGCATCATGCAATGTGCTAATTCAGGCAGCTGAAAGAGATGGGTGCAAACAACTCTTAGATACTTTAGATTCAAGACGTACACTGTGAAAATATTGTCATTCGACCAAAATCTATCTTATCTACCTTTAAGTCTGTTAATGATGCTGATCACAGTTATAGTGTACACCAGTCTGAAAAAGGATACAGAAATTTTGGGACAGTAATGTTTAAATAGTATAACATCCTTACTTGTCCTGTGTTATAAATTCTCATAATATAAACTAACAGAAAAAAATGCATGTGTTGGGTATTTTTTTGCACTTCATGTACATAAGTGGCAACTAGTCAGAGTTTGGCAGTGTGTTTTAGCGCTTTATCTTTTGTGTGTGTTTAAAGTGTGATTAATCCCTATATGTCTCTTAGAGAACTCATTTTGAGTGTTTTGTGTTTGAAATGGTAACCTGATTTGCAAGTTTGCTAGCACCTTGTATTCTGTCACACTAGTATTACTTTTACGGGTGTTTGGGAATGCAGAGTATGAGGGTGTGAGAATGAGTGTAAAAAAAACACTCTCTGGTGTGTTTGGGTTCTGTCTTGACTTGTATGTCTTGACTTGATGTGCCTTGCCAGTCATAATTTGTCGAACAACCTGCTTTAGGACTGTTGGGAAACTTATAGCAGGAGACCTGTCATAAACACTGGAAAGCAGAAAGTTGAACAAGCTACATTTTGTTGTAAACATTATTATTTGCAATTGAGTGTCATGGGAGGATGTTGGTATCGAATCTGTCGTGTTTTTGGCTTAGATTTGTAGGCAGTAAAGTGCATTCCTCAACAACAGTTCTGCAAGAAAGTCTTAGGCCACCATTAGATTTCTTGTTTCAGCTATAGTATAATGTTACACCATGTGTAACATATTGGCAGCGATTGCACCTTAACATTTCAAACCTGTGTTATTCCAGTAGCTGTGACATTTAGTAAATATTAGTTGTATTTTTTTAATCTTGTTACCCTTCCGATAAAGTGGTTACCTGATCAAGCTTCTTCAGAGGATAGAAGGGTCAAATTAGCAACCTGATGATGCTGCTATGGCTCAAGTGTGAGAGGGGGTCAAACTGCTTGCCACTATATCCGACTGAGGCTATTTATTGGTTTTCAGTATTTTAAACCTGTATAGCCATTTATCATAGTTTCTGCTTGTATTCTAATAGAGAGAATGGGCAATAATTTATATAAACAAAAAGAGTACGTTCAGTGGCAGGTTACTGTCACAGAGCTGCTCTACAGAAAGACTCGAGATCTTTTATCCCGAGAGCCATCAGGCTCTTTAACTCTTCCCAGTGGGTCCGGAAGGAGACAGAGGAGACTCTTGTGTTATTTCAATCATTGGCATTTTACATCAACTTATGTACATTGGAACTCTTCCATGACTCTCAAAACATTTTATCATAATATTATGCACAAGACTGTCTCATTTAGTTTAATCTTATTTTATTTGATTTTGTATAATTTTTCAGCTGCCACTTTCTTTTCTTTTTTATTTTCCTTTCTTTTTTATTTTCGTTTTAGTCTCCTCATTTTTGCACATATGTTAGCAGATTATATTGGTATTGCACATTCTTACTATTGAACATCTCCCAGTTGAGTTTTGTTTATCTTTATTTATCTTTAACTGCTAACTTAATTTTTAATTATTGTAGTAGTAACTTTTCCTTGCTATGCCTTATTGTAATTACTGTGTGTTTGTATAAGAATACTGTGCATTGTTATACTGTATTGTGTACCTGCAACTGGATGCTTAAATTTCCTTCGGGATCAATAAAGTATCTATCCGTTTATCCGTCTATCCGTCCATCCGTCTATCCGTCTATAAGATCATTATACTATTGGTAAAACAATGATATGGCTTTTGCCATTGGAGACGTTTGCACAATGGAATATGTCTTAGTATTGATGCACTTCAATTGTAAGTATAAATATAGACTAAATTACTCACTCTCTACATGCAAATGCCTATAATAAAGGCATATTTTGGAACAGCTACACCAATAGTAATTACGCTGTAAAATAGATAATAATTAAATGACTGTTGTTTAACCAATTTTGACTGCGATGACATGGTAGTTTGTGGTTAACGTGGATACATCACAGCTCTAGAGTTCCCTAATATCAGTAAAAAAAATACCTCAGACTGCACCTATCTGGAGTTTGCATGTCCTCTCCATGTCTGCATGGGTTTACTCTGGGTATTCTTGTGTTCTTCCACATTAAAAAAACAACAACAACATTATTTTAATTAGTTGCTATAAATTTGGCCAGTGTGAGTGTGTAAAACTAGTATAGATGTAACATTGCTACTCTCGTGAATACCTAATTATTCTGATGCAACGTTAAATAAACAAACATGCGAAACAATTTAGACTAGCAGCATTAGGTGTTTGTGAGTGTTTCCAAATACTGCTGGATAAACTGAGTACTCTTACTGTGTGCCCTCATATTGTAACAATGTAGATGAAGAGCATGCCTTGCATGGGCAGATGGTGGAACAGGCACAGCTTCTGCCCCACTTTGGTGGTGTGTGCGAGTGTACACAGAATGTACTTTCACAGCTCTAGATGTGCCTTGAGAATGAGATCTGGAACTCTGAAGTGTGTAATTACCTAACCTTGGGAGGTTCATGCTACAAAGTTGCATAAGAAATGCTTGTTCGTTTTGTCTGCCTGAGCACCAAAACCCATGAACTAATTTCTCATCCTTACAATTTGGGCTTAACCAACTGATTTATATGTTTGCTATCTTCTCTGAAATAATTGCTGAGAAATCTTATTTAGAAGTAGATAAACTGTACTGTATTGCTCTTGATGGTGTGAGCAGGCATGTTCAATTTGGGCTTGTTGTGCGGTCTTGTTGTTGCAAGTTGCTTTCCAAAGTTCTTCTTTGGAGGTTGGAAACTGAGATTTATTCAAACCATTGGTTCTTTAGTCTACATCGCATCCCAAGCCACTGCAGGAAAATAGTCTGTCTGCCCATAAAGTATTGAGCTTCCTTGATACCGTAGGAATTAATTCCCAGCTGTGAATTTGCCATAGATAAAAAAGTACCATACTAAACTCTCTGCATTGAAAAACCAACCGTTAATGAGTGGTTTTAAAAACAAAACAAACTTTAGCCTATACTGCCGTTTCCTGCGTTCTTGCTGACCATCAGACTGTTCTTCTTCTTTTGTCAAGACTGTAATAGAAATTGACAGTAGGGCATTAAGAAACATGTGACATGCTTTGACCTTTGTTTATTATTAGCAATCCCTTTTTGTAGATTAGAGTTTGCATATTCTTGCACATTATCTCTCAAAAATGAGTACACCCCTCAGTTTTGTAACTATTGTACTATCTTTACTTCGATACAATGTAAAGTAGTCATTCTACAGCTTGTATAACAGTGTAAATTTGCTGTGCCATGTATCATGTGAGTTGTTAATGTCACAAGGTCTCAGGTGTGAATAAGGAGCAGTTGTGTTAAATTTGGTGTTATCGCTCTCACACTCTCTAATACTGGTCCATGGAAACTCAACATGGCAAAGAACTCTCTGAGGATCTGATAAAAAGAGTGATTGCTGCATTTTTTTAACAGGACAGCTTCTACTCAGAACAGGCCTTGCAATGTTCGACCAAATGAGTTGAGTGCACATGCTCAGCATCATCTCCAGAGGTTGGCCTTTGGAAACAGACATAGTAGTGCCTGCCAACCTGGCAGTTTTCAGACTATATGCTACAAACTGCATCAAAATGTTCTTCATAGCTGTTGTCGGGATGTCATCAAGGAGGATGTCATCATCCTCTAAGATATTAACTAATGATCCGAAAATGAAGGTAATTGACTCTCGCAAGACAGGAGCAATATATAAAAACTATCCCAAAATGTGCTTGTTTGCAATTGCAACGTTACAAAATCTCATGAAGGATTTGGAACGGAAGATGTTCAGCTCTACACAACATCTTTAGGGCCAAGAAAACTGGGTTTTGGCTTTGTGGATTTGTCAAGTGAACAAACCCAAACTCGCATCTCTGCGACATACTTTGAAGTTTGGTTGGTTGGGAAGTAGAAGCAACCAAATATAGCCTTAGTGAAAATCATTAACAGAAAATTGTTCCTGTAATCTCACCCCAGTAGTCCGTTTTTAGTGTTTTTCACAATACAGGCATCAAAGCAATAAGAGGCATCAGGTGTTTTGATCAGATTAAGCAATAGCCCGTGGCATTAGGAATATTGTGAGCATTGAGGGACCCACACATTTATTTTTTTCTATTGCCAAAGCAAATACATTTTTGAGTTTGTGCTCTTCAGAGCTTAGCAATTTTTCTCCTAAACTCCTACAAAACACACAGTTTGTCCATTTGCTACACTGAAATGCAAGCTCCCAGTCTCAGCATACAGTGCATGTTGAGTGTTTTTTTTTTTTTTTTTTTTTAGGCGTAGATCTTACGCCTAAAGGAATGTAAGAAAAAAGCAGACAGAGGGAATCCATGTGATTCAACAGCACACTAGTAGCAACATTGGTAACCATCTCCCCCAGTCAGTCTATATTTTATGGTCATTAACAATTCTGTTACAATAAATGAAGAGCCGCAATGCTAGGTTGCCAGTCTAGCTATGCTAATGTTTTAAGTTTTCCTGATTTTGAATATAGCCATTCTTTTGTTTCTGTGCTAGTATTTCACCAAAAGCAGTCATGCTAAAATTAGCATTTTTTTGAATAGCAAATTTCTTTGTCGCTAGCCAGTGTGCTGTTTTTGTATTCAAGACTCAAGATTCAGTTTATTTGTCACATCTATAATGGTGAAACGTGTTGTCAAATTTAGCTTTAACCTCATTAATAATATCAGGGACAGATATTCACAAGAATGCCTTAAAATGAACATAGGGATTTCTTATTTTACCCTTGATATACACTTCATTGTCAAAATATAATGATTGATGTTTATGCCAATGGTTATTTGTATATGAGGATTGTGGAAAACTGGATATAAATTCATATCAGCATATATCTGTTACCTGAAGTCTTAGTGTTTCATTCAGGAGCGATTGCAACAAACATTGTGAATGCAGACTGATAATTGCACTGTTTCCCTGGTCTCCACACTTATCACTCACAAGGGCATGTGCTCCTTCTTTTTCTTCCTCCATGTTGTCTTTCTTCTTCCTTTTGTGTGTAGTCCAGATTCCTTCCCATCTCAGAGAACCTGGTGACACTGGCATTAGTGATTCAGCCAGTGCAACTTGTTTTTAATTCACTGCTTTTACTTATTTACTACCGGACCAAAAAAAACTTAAATAAATTAGAAATAAGAAACAAATTTAATAAATAACGAATTTCATATTATACTGCTCATGATGTTCTATTGTTCACATTGGTTTATTGGTTAATGCACTGGCTAAATATGTACATAAGCTCATTCTGTGTTTCTTTATTCATGTAGCTCTAGTGCAATGCTAAAATCATGCAGGTACAGGCCAACTGCTTCAAGTTATATTCACGTCAAGTTTCAGAATGAGTAAAATGTGATCTCAGAGATTTTAACTTTGATATGATTGTTGGATAGATTAAATGGTTTGAACATTTCTATAACAGCTGGTATTTCAAAGATTGAAAATGTTGCATTGGGGCAAATTTGACCTGTAGTGTGTATAATGTAAAATAAATTGTCAAAAAACTACTTAAATAGTTCCCTCTTAGCTAGAACACAGAATTACTGTTGAGTAAAGCACATGGTTCTTAATGCGTTATTCATATTGTATATGAGCTAATACTCTTTCGTTGAAACTGACTGTGTCAATTTAATAATTTGGAAAACAAATCTTTTACACTTACTTTTTTACGTGGGCTATTATAGTTTCTGCAATTCAAGTATTCATCCTGTTGATTGCTGTATACAGTGGTCATGCGCTCACCTTCTTATTTCATTGTGTCTGGATTAGCTGTACTATTTTTAGTTTTGCAATCATAAATATGGGTTTTACTGCTATGTTTCCTGCGCTGCTGGTTTAGGTAAGATCTGTAGCTATTTATATTTGTGGTGAGATGTTTCGGTAAGTTTGTGTAATCATATTAAGAAAAGAGGAACGTATTCCCTGTTTGAGGTTAACAGTATTTAACCTTTAACAATTTAGTGAGCTATAATTATCTTTGTTTATACTAGCGGTTGAGGTCAAACATTGTTTCTATCTGGTATTTAAACATTTTGTAACTTTTCATTAGTTTTTTTTCTAATCAGAATGTGACCGGAGTGTGGAAATGCTATTGTGTTTCACCTCATGGACTGGTAGGTCCATAACATCCTTGTCCTTTACTGTCTCTCAGTATTTGAAAGCAGAATAAAGAATTGATACAATAGCCCTATGTTGGCCAGAGCTTTATGTTTCTGTATTCAACCACACTCTGGATTTTAACATTCTATCCCTGCTTTTTACTGGCCATTCTCACGAGCCTCTGGCCATTCTCCCCTTCATCAGACACTGGTGTGTCACCCATTTGTGGATGCATGTAAAGCTAGGAATTGAGTTAAAGAAACAGCACTAATCTATTTAATAAAGCAGACTTAACCTTTTCAAACCACTGTGTGACTACAAAAAAAAATTACTGGTTAACAATTTGACTTATACTGTGGCACTGTTCTTGGTTTTTAGATTAAATGTTGCCTTCATTTAAATGTGAAAAAAGAGAGAGGAATCTATGCAGACAAGTTTTATTGCTCTAGCAGTGCTATTGGTAATCCCTGCTCACTAATGGTATTTACTTAAACCTAATTAAAATGTACTATGGCCTTTTTATGTTTATATTTTGTTGAACACGCTTTTGTAAGTACAAACTTGTCAAAGTAGCACAAAATAATTTCTATTAGGTTAGTTGTGTACATTATTCTAAATGTTTGGTTTGGACTTGCAGTGGCAAATGTATTTGAGCTTTACCAAAGTTCTTCTACTCTGGTCTTATGTTGTTGACACATGACTTGGCGGAGCCAGTGTGAATAGTTAATCATTTAACACTAATGCTCGAGTAGGAGAGGTTATGCAATATCAGTAGTCATTGTTATACCATGTATTTTGCTTTTCTTTTTTCAAACATTCTTGTGTCATTTCAGTATTAATAGGAATAATGAATAACTTACTGCTGCGTTTACGTTGTGATTAGCGCCTGTACATTTACATTTATGGCATTTAGCAGATGCCCTTATCCAGAGCGACTTACAATTCATACAATCTTGCAATTCAAGCAATTATGGGTTAAGGCCTTGCCTAAGGACCAAACTGTGGCAGCTTGGCAGAGGTGGGATTTGAACCATCAGGCCCAGAGTCCAGTACCTTAACAACTAGACACCACAG
>JAVSBV010000001.1:9916346-9928583 GCA_033117975.1 Parotocinclus spilosoma
CTTAAAACATCTTCCATCTTTAAGATCTAGTCTTGGCCTGCCATTCTTTATTCCAAGCTTGGTGTGCCGGTGTAAGTGGAAAGTATTCAGATGTTCTGCCTTGAGTCATGATAGCAGATGTAGAGCAGCGTCAGCAGTCTTTTTTAATCTACGATTACCTTTGATTGGTTCAAAAGACACCACACATTGGAGCAAAATGTCATAACTAGTTTTAAATAAACCTAGATGTGCAAGAATTGTGAACAGAATTGTGATGCAGAAATCCCTTATATTGCAGTGTTTTTACAGGCAAACTTAAGAATGTTTTTCACATGTTGTTCATGCAGAATGAGTGTGCAAAATATTAGTAGCAATGTTTTTGCCAGCTTAAAGTAACTGCTAATAAATTTTGATTATCATCACTTATTTTAACTAGGAAAAGCTTGCAAATACACTTTATGGACAAAAGTATTGGAACACACCTCTTATTCCTTGACTCTGTGTGCTTAAATCATCCCCACTGCCACAGGTGTATACAATCAAGCACCTAGCCGAATGCAGCCTGCCTTTACAAATATTTTTAAAAGAGTGGGCCATTCTAAAAAGCTCACTGAATTTGAGTGTAGTACTGTACGAGGATGCCATTGCTACAACAAGTCAGTTTGTAAAATTCCACAATCAACTGTGAGTGATATTATTGAAAAGTGGAATTGTCTAGGATTCACAGCAACTCGACCACGACGTGACAGACCACGTAATGTTCAGAACAGGTTCCCCCACTGAGGTTAACGTTCAGTAGAAAAGCTGTGCATCAGGAGATTCATAGCATGGGTTTCCAT
Source organism: Parotocinclus spilosoma (assembly GCA_033117975.1). Classification (NCBI taxonomy): domain Eukaryota; kingdom Metazoa; phylum Chordata; class Actinopteri; order Siluriformes; family Loricariidae; genus Parotocinclus; species Parotocinclus spilosoma. The sequence goes on from JAVSBV010000001.1 coordinate 9,917,165, forward strand.
GCAATCTTTCCATCAGGATGCACTGTGGCGTGTGTTGGATGTGCAACTGAACTTTGCAAACTGTAAATGGTTTGGTGGAGGAGAGATACTGCTATGGGTTTTTCTTCAGGGATCTCGTCAAAAAGTGGCTATGTAACATATTAAGTGTTTATTAAACCTTTATTGTGCGATTTACACGTATAGAGAATGTACAAACAAGAACTACTGCTGCTTATAAACTTTATTTATTGAAAAATAAATTTGCAAACAAGCTTTTCAAAACGATGTACAACACAATGTATAGGTACTCAGCATGCAAAGCATAATACTGCAAAAAACACGTTCTTACTAAATTCCAGTCAAAATCTGAAGAACTTAACCAGTGTGATCTGACGTGTTCTCTTGAGGGACTGCGCTTGAACAAAATCAAGAAAGTGGTGGGCGTGTTCATCTCCCGCTGGTTTTGCTCTTGTCAACACAACTTTTTGGATTATCTGACGATTGATAAAAGCACAAGTTCTCCCGGGGATCCCAAAAATCTTCCCATAAATCGCTGATATGCTTTTGCAGTGACTTAGTGGCGACTTGTGGCTTATTTTTTGTAGTAAATGGAAATGTTTGGCCAAGAACTGTTGGTGGCAGTAGAGGGCTGGGGAGAAACTCGGTAATTTTAGGGTAGTGATGCCAGAGACGAAGAGTTTCTTCACAGATATTACATCCTGTACACGTTCTTTGGTCCAAATAAGCGAATAATATTACACGTATATAATAGGATTTGTTTTGGTACTTTAGGATTTGGTCCCATTAACCGGTGGTCCAATCAGAATCGACTGTATTTGGTGTATTTAGTGTCACTTTCATCATCATTAATGACAGACTCAAACGTTACATTGATACACTCATTGAACACAGGTTACTCTGAAGGACCCAGAACGCTCCATCTGGGGATCAAATCAGGACCTTCTTGCTGTGATGACCATGTCAGACCATGGCTGTGTCAAGTGATGAAGCAAAGGAATCTAAAGAACAAATTATTATGAAAAATTAAAAAGCAAATAAAATGCTTTCTGCTTGTTTCCCTTGCTATCTTGTGTCAACCTAGTTTGAACAGCAGCAGCAGATCATGGTGTGGACACCTTTCATGATCTCCGAAAACACATAAGCCATCTACTACCTGTTAAATCACTGTATTACTATATTATATTATGTGTTATGTGGGGTTCCAGGAGCTTGTGGGGTTTAAGTTTTACATTCCCAAACTGAAACAAAGACTTATTTAGAAACTCACAACAAAACTCATCTATCCATCTAAAAGAATGTATAGTCCAACTGTGAATGTTTAACAGTTCAAGGCCAGTGCCTTCTGCATGTGATTTAATATTTTGCAGGTTGTGTGTGTTGAATCGTTAGAAGTGTGATATACACCCCATACCTGAAATGTTCTTGAGCAGTGCAAGATGTCTCACATATGGACAGCTTTACACGTTTTAGTGAAGATGAGGCTTACGTCTCCAGATTTTCCATACAGCAGTTCTATTTAAAAGCACTCTACTCTCTGCTCTCTAAATACACTATAACCAAATAATAAAAGTTGCTCGGGTAGAAATCTGGAATTTTTGGAAATAAGTGATCTTACATCTTCCACTCTATTACTTCAGGAAATCAAAATATAATATAATGCATGCAATGATAAGCTGTCACTAAGTTTAAGTCTTCCATGGAGATGTTGGCAGAACAAAACCAAGCATGTAAGAGCTAAAACCACAGCTTTGATGATGTCATTATATCCAAAGTTCAGCACTCGAGCTACACGGCTTGTAACACTAAATGTAGCTCTACTCAGATCGTATGTTATGTAGATTAAGTCTGAACAGAGAACTGAATCGAGACATGGATTTTCAAGACCTAATCCAGCTTAAAACACAAAATACCATGTCACATTTGTTGACCATCTGAAGCAGGGCACCAAATGTTCTGACACTTTAATGTACCCTTGGCTTTATTACTCTGTACTCTACTACATATGGCTGTTTTTTAGGATGTTGCAAATAAAGCTGCTTTGCTTAGCCTTTGGAGGTGCTCACACTCCTCCAGTTGGCCATGTCAACCACAAACATATGGCTTGTAAATTTTTAGCTGCATAGTCTTCTGTGCTTGTACATTAGTAGGGAGTCTTGGCTTGGTTTCGTTGGATTTTAAAAAGATGCTTTTGAAAGCATATATAGTTTGTCAGACATATAGGCTATTCAAAGTAAAGAGAAAGCAACGATTCTGCATGACTCTGCAGATAGGGTTTGGGTTTTTTCTGGACCAAGATTACACTTATTCTAGCTTGAAAATACGACCCCAGATGCCTGTTTAGAACTGCATTATAAGCCAACGTTACGTGTGCTGCGCAAACAAGTCATACTAAAAACACAAGGAGAATAAAGAATCGAGAAGAAAGACGTTAATCACGTCTTTGTGAATTTAACCTGCCTCTCTGGGTCACGTTCTAACTTGTACAGAAAGAATCAGACCCAAAAGGAATCAGTCCCAACTCAACAACAATCTAGTCTAATTCTGATCAATCGGTTTATTTATACGCATGCAAATGCGATCATGACCGGATTTCACACACGTACGTCAGCACATGTAAAGCGATGCATTTCATACTTCGAACATGTGCAGAATCTAGCAAATTGAATAAAGTGTAAAAATAACACCATTGGTGAAGAGCTCAATTAATCTACGATAACTATTTGTCGCAGATGTTTGTGGCTTGGAATGTATTATCAGTCATTAGAATAAATGAGAAGACATGAAGTAGGAAACAGTGTGATTTGCAACCAAAATTTGTATGAGTAGTCAAAGTATGAAAGTCTAAGTCACATTTAGTGGTTTTAAAATCATGATAAGTATGGCATATCCTGATTTGTTATGTTACGTTATGTCCTGATGTGTTACCTTTGTGCAGTGCTTGTGAAGATTGTGAAAGGACAATGTATTTTTGAACGCCACTCTGCATCACAATCAGAACAATGTAATCATTTAGGAACATTTTAGATGGTAGTGAAAGAAATCCCATATAACGACTCATGTAGAGCCAGTTTTCCCTTTATTAAATTAAACTATTAAAGTGCAAGCCCTCATATGACCAAATTCAATTTTTATTTCGCTGTTGGCTATTCTGTTTATGTGAAAAGACTCAGTGACGTCATTGAAAGCTTATCTGAACTTATACAAGAACACAAGCAAAAGTGATTGTTTTGTTGTCAAATTGTTTAGGCTCCGTTCACCTTTGGTTACTGTCTTATAGCTTTTTGATCAGAATTCTCTACTTTGGGATGTTTACTAAGAAGCTGAGCTAACCTGAATCTAAATAACATCAGTAGTTCACGTTATTGTTGCTTGGGCATGTAGTGACTGCCAATATTCAAATCAGCCTTGCAAATGAACAAATGAAAGATGAGCACGCAAAAAATCTGGGCTTAAAATAAGGGCTGATCTGCGTAAAAAGTTGGCATTAAGCTCATTATATGAAAAGATAAAAAGACTTTTCAGAGTGTTGCGTGTTCTGTTTTTAATGCCGCTGACAATCAGTGGAACAAATGGAATTGAAATCCATAATTTTCTTTCAAAGCTATACACAGTTCATTTGGATTTGCATTCGTTAGCAAAACTGAACATCCATTTCTTTAATCGTTACACTTTTACTATATTGCTAACCTCGATATAACAGAAACTATTGCCTTACTACTGCAAAATAAATGGTAGTTTTTCATTAGACTAGTCTACTCTCAGTAGTCTACTGCAATCACATTTACTGCATTACAACCAAATTCCACTTTCAATGTCATCTGATTATTAAACATGTTTAAATGTACAGAATAAATGTTAATCACAACTTTCCTGAGACTTTGTTAAATGTTATTATTTTCTACAGGCAAGTGTACGGGGTACTCACTATCTATTCAGATATACTCTTAAATATTCTAGGCAAGTTCTCAAAGGTGAGTAGTTGTTGACTACACAAAATATTCTATTTGAATTATACTACTCTAATTACCAGTCCAAAGACATGCATGCTAGGTTAGTTGGCGTCTCCAAATTGTCATTGACTTGCAGATGCAAAACACCCCAGATGTGTAACTGGAAACAGCTGCACGCCGGTCTCAAGCCCGGATAAATGGGGAGGAGTGGAGAAAGCAATGGCAAACTACTCCACTATCCTGCCGAAATACTTCATGCATCACATCGATAAAGGACAGCAATGTGTGGAGATCGATGATCCATCAAGTGACCGAGAGTCGGCTGCGACTGTACGGTTAATCCCATTTCCACTCTAATTAATATATTGTAAATATGCAAATTGCCTTTTTTTAGAGAGGAGCGACAGAATAGCAATATTGCTTACTGATTAGCTTAAATATACTCACAGAAACCAAATAACAAACGCTAAATGAAATATGCCCAATTTTTTGAGCAGTGTAGCTTAAAGCACTGACTAATTGAAAGTGATATTTAACCCTCGGAATGTGTTTGGATCGATTGTGGTCATGGCCACATGTACCGGTACCAAGGCACATCTTCTGGCATTGCCTTCCGCTTGGGTTGTGTATCACACATGAAGACACAATTGTGCGTGTATAATAAATGTTAGGCTGGTGAGGGAATCATCAGCGACCCTACCCTGCCCTGCAACCGACTGGATGCCCTTTTTTAAAGGACACAAGCAAAGTTAGTGTTTTGTTGCCCATTGTTTCGACGCCACTCAATTTTGGCTACCATGCATATCTATTTGACCATATTTGCTTCAAATAGGCAAGTTTATTACAACGCTGTAGATCTAACGTGCAATAAAATAACACCAGTCTGGGAGATCAGTAGCTCAGTTTGGCTGTGGTGGCTGCAAGTATTCAAAGTAGTTTTGCAAATGAAAAAAATGAATGAGCACGTGATAAATCTGGGGTTAAGGGCGCATAGATGTGCCCTGTGTTGGCCAGTGTGATCATTTGGAGGAATTGTAAAGGGTCTAGTGATATTTATCTACTAACTAACTAAAAAAAGCTATGTATTGTCTTTGCTTGTACCGGATTCACTTGTTAATAGCTTAAAGACAAGCTTTCATTTAGGACACTCATCCTTGGTGTTTGTTTGTAAAACTAAACATCGCGATACATATTCAAGCATCTTCAAGATATCTCCAAATATCGCGATATTACACTTTTCCCATCTCGCCCACCTCAACAGTAGCCTATTTTCAGCCAAGCCGGGGCAGTGAGCTTTAATCAGATTTGGACAGAAACTATGTACATGTGAAACTGTTTACGCACCAGACTGTTTTGAAGTGGAAAGCGGATTATTAACATCACACACAACCTCTAACTTCGTCTGCATCTCCAGAACGTTCATGTGAATTGTGCTTCTAGAGTGTCTGCTGTTTCAACTTTATAATTCAGATCGTTCAGCAACTTCCCAAAAATGTTTACTTCCAGCTTCTGATGCTTTTGGAAGCAGAGTCGCTGATCGGGAACCCTGTCAGAGACTCATTCAAACTATGGGATGTTAACTTTTGACCAAACTCACAACATAGTTAAAATCAACTTGAACTTACTTTTTTCTGACGGACTTCGGTGCACTTGGTGGTCTTGCTGTGGTGACAGCCCATGTTTCCTTCACTCCGACTGAGAGAAAAGTAACAGCTCGACTAAAAACGGCTTGTACAAAGTGGTCAATCCGTACGAGCTCTGGAAACTGCCTAGTAATCAGCTACACGTGAGAGGCGGCAGCACACTAAACTTAAACCCGCCTTAAAACACAGTATTACACGCTTTATGGAAATATATCCGGCTCGGATGTACAAATAAAACCGGTAAGATGTATTGACCAACAAATCTGGTAGGAAAGTTCTTTTAAAGCTTTGTGAGATTTGAATTTTACCTTATTCACTCTAAAGATGGCGCACCCGCTATTTTGGCGAAAAGCGGTACCCCTTTTGTTCACTGAAACATAAATCCACGTATTTCTTCTACTACAGATGAGTTATAAAGAAATTAAAATGTTCTCTTTAGCAGTTCTTTCTCGGCCATCTTTTCTCGAAAGCTATGTGGTCAAAAGACAATACACCCCTTTAGTACTACATCAAACTTACTATTCCTGTTAAATATGAAGAAATTACCACACAGCGGATGCTCACTTAGTTTTTCACTTTGTAGCAAAGGAGAACACGAAATATGTTTTTCCTTAATTGCTAAATGTGCTTTTCTCCTGAAACACATTTCAAAGTAAAGGTAATCAAATAGTCCAGATTAATTGCATATTTTTCTAGACCAAGCAGAAGAAATATGGAATCTCCTTGTCCTTTTTAATTTCTAAAACAAATACTAGAAAAAGTCTAAACACGCAAATTCGTCTGCAGTTAAAAGAGATTGCATATTCACATTAACAAGAGATTGGCTGATGGAAAGGCTTGTAGGAGCAACTGAAACAATGTAAAGAAATATTAAGGTTTGGCAAGATATGTTGATTGACTCAAGTCAGCTATGTCTAAACTTTGGTGCATGTACAACCCCAAATCAGAAAAAGTTGAGGCAGTATGGAAAATGCATGGAAAAACTCACAGTGTTTCTTATATCGACTTTTATTCCACTGCAAACATTATGAACCCACGATATTTCATGCTTGGTCTGTTCAGCTGGCTTTCATTTGTTAATAAACATCTATTCCTGTATTTCAGGCCTGCAACACACCCTGATAAAAATACAAAATAATAATGTGATTTTAAACAGGCAATATTAATAGGAGAGTAGTGATTTGGTACAAAAGCAGCGTCCAGGAAAAGTTGAGTCTTTGGTGAGCAAGGATGGCCATGGGATTAATGAATGCGTGCGAAATGTTTAGAATGAACCTATTTCTCTCTCCACAGTGCATAATATAATTAAACATATGCAAAGGGTGTAAGCTTGAACACCTGTGACCTCTAACCTCACAGTAGCAGATATAACCACATGCACATGGGCTTACTTTGGCAAACCTTACATGCACAAGTGCCACTTCAAATTTACTGTGCAAAAAGAAGCCTCATGTTAACCATGTCCACAACTAGCGTCAACATCTCTGGGCTCAGAGGCATCTAGGGTGGACCATCACGCAGTGGAAACAAGTATTGTGGTCAGATTGATTAGTATTCCAAGGCTCCAGACCAAAGGAAAAGAACCATCAAGACTGTTATCATCAACGAGTCCAATATTCAGTGTCTGTCGTGGTATGCAGTTGTGTTATTGCCCCTGGTAAAAGTAATTTACACTTCTGTAATAGCAGCATGGTGGCTCGGTGAGTAGCACCGCTTGCCTCACAACAAGAAGGTCCCGGATTCAATCCCAGGGTGGAGCAGCTTAGGTCCTTTCTGTGTGGAGTCTGCATGTCCTCCTCGTGTCTGCGTGGATTTACTCCTAGTGCTCCGGTTTCCTCTCACAGTCCAAAGACATGTGTGCTAGGTTAATTGGCATCTCCAAATTGTCACTGACTTGTGTATGCAAAATACCCCAGTCGTGTAACTGGAAACAGCTGCACGCCGGTCCCAAGCCCAGATAAATGGGGAGAAAGCAATGGCAAACTACTCCACTATCCTGCCGAAATACTTCATGCATCACATCGATGAAGGACAGAAATGTGTGGAGATTCATGATCCATCAAGTGACCGAGGGTCGGATGCGACTGTACGGTTAATTCCATTCCAAGTATGTTGATGGGGGGAATGATTGTACTGAAACCTAAACCCCACCAGAGCCTTCGGACCTGGTCTGCCATCTGAACCAAGTTAGTCTTAGAAGTTAGTACTTAGGAGCAACGCACCGTGGTCACACCTGTTCGGTCCAGATTGTTTTCCCAAATACTTTTCCTCCCTTGGGGTGGGCAGAAGTAAGAACAGAGTGGCTGGAAGGTTTATTGCTCAGACGAGTGATGCATCTCTTATTCCGCACTCACCTGTTGCACTCCACCAGACTACATCGACAACCCTTAGGGTCATGAACAAAAAATTAAATAGACATAATAATTCCATTTTAAACCATAAACTAATAAATACGAAAACATGATACTTGACTTTCTGGCTAAATTAGAAAATAAATAAATTTCTCTATATAAAACTGCCTAGTTAATTTAAACTCCTTTAACATTAGTGTTCATAATTCTAAATGCCCACTAGAGGGCGACATAGGATCAAAAAACGGGATTCAGATTTAAATATGTGATTTAACTTTAAACCTTATTTAAACGGATATATTTATGTATTTTAATTTACTCTTCATAATCGCCTTAAAACTTACTCCCGTTGAAGTTGTTTAAGTTAAAATAATACTAAAAGGATATGGATTAAAAGCTGATTAGGGCCATTTTTTGGAAAAAAGTTAATGCAAAGCTCCATGGGTAATGTAATTGGTGTTAACTTAAAACCAAATAACTTTTGAACGGTAACAGCTTATATAAAATCTTTTTTTCTCTTAATAATGTTGATCTGGATTTTGAGTCAGACTGGTTTTAGTTAAATAACCAAATCTCACCATATTGCTCGTTACATTGGACTGGCTCGCCACCATACAGCTCTACCTGTTAGGGTCCTATAATGGCTTCCTACAAGCATGTGGATCACGTCCCAGTAGAAGCTTTTTGGATTATTCCTGTAGCCATCTGCTGGGGTTGATGGTTTCCAACGATGCTGATCGTGGCATGGATTCTGCTGGACTGACATCTGGAAACCTGTGGTGGTGAGTAATTTGAATTGTGACCTAAATAACAGATGTATGCTTAAAAACGTTCACCAATAGTTTCTTAAATTACTGTTAAACTGTTAAATTGTTGGTTTTTATTCTCAAATGGTTTATATAATGTCCACACATAAGTCAAACTAATTGGCAATGGGACACACGCGAGCCGCCTCAGACGAGGGTGTATAGTGTTGAAAGGCTAAAACGTCTGTTGACTCCGAGAAACACTATTGATGGTCCTAATGTTTATTAACGGCTTACTAGCCCACCTCAATCTTTATATGTTATATTGTGGTCTTTAAAGGCTCTGAGGTACATTACTGATGATGTGTGCCAAAATTACTTCTTTACTCTTTACTCCAACACCACCATTCAATACTAACAGTTCCGACTTTAATTCTGGTTCAGTGATTATAATGTGGGACTGACAACCCCACTAAAGGCATAAATAATTGGCCAAACGTAGCCAGACACTTAACCTCATTACTCAATAAGGGCCAGTTATTTAGCGGAGGTCAAATAAAGCCCATTTTAAACGTAGAATCCAAATTATAACCTAACGCTTAACTTCAGTAACCCAGAAGGGACGGTTATTTAGCTGAGTTTCAATAAATATACCTAATTTAGGGGATGGCTTTAACCCAGAGCCTAACACCTAACTCTAACCTAACATCTAACTCTAACCTTAATTGACCCTAAGCCCAACCCTAGCCCTAAACCTAACTTCTAATTAAGTTTAACTCTAAACCTAACCTTAACCACGATTAAATTTAACCCTAACCTAAACCTAACTAAATTTAACCATAATCATAATTAAATTGAACCCTAACCTAAACCTAACCATAACCCTAACTAAATTTAACCTTAATCATAATTAAATTGAACCCTAACCTAAACCTAACCATAACCCTAACTAAATTTACCCATAATCATAATTAAATTGAACCCTAACCTTAAGCCTAAACCTAATCATAACCCTAACTAAATTTAACCTGAACCCTATCCCTAAACCTAACCATAACCCTAATTAAATTTAACACCAACCTTAACTCTGACCCTATAGTTGACTGGGTGATTCGTCATAGCACTGGGCTTATCAGGCTCTTGTCCACTACAAACGCTACAGAACCATGCACCTGGCCATTCTTCCCAGTTATGGGCGTGCCGATCCTAGGTCCTCCCTGCTGACTCTGTCTGCTTTACCGATTGCGGCCTGTGCCTAGGAGTCCATTGAGGCAGCCCTGCCATGGTCTCCGATAACAAAGCCCATTAAGGTTTGTTGTGGCAGAGTTATCTGTGGAGACTAATTCGGACTGTCCATCAGGAATAGAATTTAGCCAGATAAATTAGATGAAGGATACATTGCTAGGTTAACCATACCCCGACACCTAACTTTAGTACCCCATAGGGGAAATTAGTCTAGCTGAAATTAAAGCCCAGTCCTAGCCTTAATACATTTAGGTGCAACAAAATATATGAACATTTTAATGTATCTGACCATTGTTACCAAAATTAGTTTAACCCTAACCGAGCCTTTTCAGTGTCAGGGTCAGTTAGAGTTCCACCCTGCTTACTAAGCCGATGGGAGCTTGCGCAAAGGCGACTACCACATTATAGACCATTCGGGGCCATTTCTCTGTCACTGAGCTCAGCAAGCCCATAAGCGCAATGTGCTGTGGACCTCAGTCACATAAGGCCGATCGGAGGACCTCACTGCAGACTCCCTTAAAGCGTTTTTTTTTGTCCTAAATGAAATATATATACACATTAGGGGTGGGGGAAAAATTCCATTTCATCGCAATTCGGACGTTAACAATTCTGAATCGATTAACAAATGTTAATAATTATGAACATGTAGACCAGCTTCTGTCCTTGCACAAGAACTTAAGCATTAGCACTCACTGAGCTCTGTAACGCAAGCGCATAAATGGCGGAACCAGACGCAGCGTACAGAGACAAAAGTGGCGTTTATTAGAGTAATCGACAGGCAGAATCAGCATCAAAAAACAGTCCAGGGTCATACACAAAAAGACACTAAGTGATCGGCAAAAGTAATCCAATAAGGGCGAGACGAAACCGGAAGAACGGTATATCAGCGATAATTCACAACAGTATAAAGTGCTTAGAAAAGAGGTAAGAACCATGAGAGTAAGCACAGAACTAATGTTCAGGGGAGAACTAATAAGGAACAGGTGTGTGATCAGAAGGACAGTGATGAGGAGAGTGCGATAGGCTGGGTTTGATCGCCTGAGAAGTCCATATGTGTGACAAGCTCATTTGTACTGTCCCTCATTGGTATTATTTCATTATGTTCTATGTTCAGTTATTTACAAGATTTTCAGCATTTTGACTCTTCTTTCTGCCGATGCTAATTAGTTCTTTTTTACTCGGCAAAGCTGAATTTGTTCTCTACGTCATTACATTTATTTGTTTGATCCTCATTTATTTATATAAAAGGGCAGATATTTATTTTATTTATTTATATGGTTTTTGGAATATGCTAAATTGCTTCTATTTGTTTTGTTAATTAAAAATATTGGAATTAAATTCATCCTGGATTTGTTTTATGTAAAGAAAAAAAACTATAGAAAAAAAACGAATCGAGATGCATCGATAATATATGCACACACACACACACACACACACACACACACACACACACACACACACACACACACACACACACACACACA
>JAVSBV010000001.1:9934840-9951022 GCA_033117975.1 Parotocinclus spilosoma
CACAAAATTGTCTAGGTGACCCCAAACTTTTGAACGGTAGTGTATATATATATATAAATAAATTATCAATAATGAAATAAAGAACTGATATTATTGAGGTTTTCCAAAAATTGCACTTTAAAAGTGAACGCAAGCACATTTACATTTTTACTCAGTTTGCAAACATGTTGAATTGTTTGTATTTGATTTTCAGCATAAAGATTGGTGAACTCAGAGTGGAAAAGTGTGTGCTTTTCCAAGTACAACAGTGGACTGATACAAGACTCTTCAAATAGGCACATGCATACCAGAAAATATGGAAGCATTAAAAGAGCTTAAATAATATTACTTGATTTTGAGACAGAAAAGCACACATACAGTGGTGCATGAACATGTGTTATCCCTTTAGAATTGTTTTAAATTTATGCATAAATATTGCCTAAACATTATCATATTTTCACATGAATCCTAAAAGTATATAAAGTGAACCCAGCCGCATGTCATTCTGACCCAAATGCAGGCAAACGGTGGCTGCACATTAGCATTACCCAATGTGCATGAGATCTTTTATTTCTTAGAAATTACAATAGGATCATTTGTGATTTTGCAGACTATTACACTATTACTCTTTGTGCATTTTTGTTGCTCCTTTGGATGGTAACAATTATCTTACATTTCTGAATGTCTGGAATCCATACTCTATTGTGATAAGCGTATAAACATTTATCAGCAAGCTTTTTTAAGACCTCAGACATTTTCTATGTTTGTCACTGGATAAACAAACATGTTGTAAAGAAGACATTGATAGATTCCTGTCCTTTAATATTATTATTATATTATAATATAATTATAATATATAATTATTAATAAGGGCACGCCTTCGCAACTGATTGTTACTTCATTGACTAAAAGCACCTAACACAACTTCAAATGAACTGCTAATCCTCGAAGGTTCACATACTATTTTCACTCACAGAAATGGGATAGAATTTTCTGACCAAATAAATGGACACATATTACATTTTTGTCTTGCTTGTTAAAGTAGGTGCTCTTTTGTCTTTTTTTTAGGACTTATGTAAAAATGTCATGTTTTAGGTCATATTTATGCAAATTCTAAAGGATTCACAAACAAAAGTTCATTATGAGACTGCATTGTCAAAGAAGTAGAAATAATTTGACTAACATGAATGCAATTACATTATTTGCTCCAATAACCACCTTTTGTCATAGAATATGCTAGTTATTAAAGTGCTACAGGCAAATTTTTCACAAAAAAAAATAGAAAAAATCTGATATGCATTGGAGTACTTGTGTATTACTATGATGATACCTTCACATATCAGTTACCTCCATCTTTGGCAATTTCTTAAGTTCCAACCAGCTTTAACAAAAAACATACCCACAGATCATGCTTATCCTAAGACAGTTCATGCATGCTCCATCTGAGTATTGGTAAAATACATTGATGAAATCAGGTTACTCCTATTTCTGCAGTAACATGTACAATTTTATAAGACTGAGTCAAAAGACATAGTCAAAAAGACCATGCTACAGATGCAGCTATTAAGGATTTAATTCAATTCAAACGGTTAATAAATGAGGATATATGTGATGAGGAAAGGCAGATTGTTCTACATTGCACATACAAAGTTGCATAATTGTCGTACTACTGCTTGTGTTTTAAGTTCCAACAAGTACTTTGTAAGTATCTGGAATGCTTCATGGTTTGTTGCATTTTTGTACTTTTTTAATTTAATCTTTTTTTAATCACAAAAATATGGGAAAGAAAGGCAGCTTGTGTGACTTAATTTTATTCCTTTAAGTCACCATAAATTAGGTCTAGAGTCTAGGGTTTATGACACAATGCGTGTACGATAAGAACTACATTGTTATTGGTCCAGACAGTTTAAGTGTCATGCTTTTTTTGTTGATGGTTGATCAGAAAAGTCCCATGGGCATACTTCTGCCATACTGACACCAGAAGCAACTCCCTCTTTAGAGTTTGGGCTTTTCTGTTTTGGTATAGATGAACCAGTGTTTCTGGTCGCTTGTTTAGTCATGGAGGACTCTTCAAAATCCCATGGACATATAGCAGCTTGTTTGCTTTTTGCCACTACAGTGTTTGAACTTTCTTGTTTTCCCACTGCACCCACTTCATAATTACTATCCACATCCCAGGGACAAACAGCTGCCAGTTTGGCCTGGCTGAGTGGTATTTCTGCTGGTTTGCTTGAAGTAGACTTGTCCTTGGACTTTGTTTTGATGTTCTCATCATCTGTATCCCCTTGTTTCTTGTTCTGTGTTTCAAATGTTCTTACAGCTGTGGTGCTTTTCTTTGTTCCTGGGGTATCCTTGGTTTTAGAAACTTGAGATTGGCTGGACAGCTTTTCAGAGATGGGATTTTTTGATTCATAAGTCCATGCACATACATCCACCTTGGAAGATGCCAGCTTAGAACTTCCAGAAGATTTTAAGGGCCCAGGTAGAACATCTTTTGATTTTCCTTCCTCCAATGTACCCTTGACTTTCACCTCCATTTTTTCTTTGATCTCAGTACTTTTCGGTCTGCCCTGATTAGAGGAGCGGTTTACGTTTATTGATTTTTGTGGAAGTTCCTCAAAGTCCCATGGACACACCTCGGCTGTTTGAATTTTCATTCTGTCTCCAGGTGCCTGCTTTTGGGACTGAATAGGTTGACTGGATGAATTTGACTTTGAAGACTCGGTGTGACCTTCTTTTTTTTCTTGACTACTATCTTCCCAAGGACAGATGTCTGATCTGTCTACAGGCTTCTGGTTAGGCCGCTGAATTAAAGATGGTGACTGATCTATGCCTTTCTGTTTCTGCTGCTGTTGCTTTGTAGATTTCATATTTTTGCTATGGATTGTGGTTGATTCTTCTGTGGCAATAGATACATGCTTTTGGACCTTGTTTTCTGAGGGGGTGGGTAAATCCTCTACCTCCCAAGGGCACACTTCGGAAATATTATATGTGTCTTTGCTTCTTGCTAGATCACTGCAGATGGACGGCTGACTTCCACTACTTTGTTGCTTCATTATGCCAGCTTTAGTAGCTGTCTGTTTATACTCTACTGATTGGCTGATTATCATCTTCAAATAGCCCTCCTTTTCTTCATTCTCAACAGGGCTTTTAGCTTCTCTGTTCTTTTGTATAACTTTTTTATTGGGATCTTCCACACACTGGGTCTTCCCTGCCAAACCCATTGTCCTTTCTTTGGCACTGGCAATGACACTGAGAGACTTCTGCAACATGGATGTCCTTGGGTGGAGAGGTTTCTTGTCAGCTGTCAAATTGTGAGCACTAGCTGACTTACACACCAAAGGAACTGATTCAGTTGACTCACTAGCAGTATCAATTTTCTCAGATGACTTTTTCTTCACCAGCTTCTTACCCATCAATGTTTCAAGAAGAGACCCCTCTGTAGTGGACACTTCCATCTTGTCAGTTGCTGAGCTGCTAGAATCTTCACTCTGATCTCGCACATGGTCATAACTACTGTGTGACTTTTTCAGGGAAAATACCTTGTTCTTTAAGGATTCCTCTTTGACAGGTTTTGCTGAATTGCATGGCTCAAAGGGATTTTTCCTCAGTGCACAAATGCTGTTACGGTTACTACCATGACCACCAAGCTCCTTGTCATCACGACTGTGCTGGCGACCCATAGTTTCTGGGATCTCAGTTATGCGTCTCATGAGAGAGCGCCCCAAGCCTTTTTTGGAACTGCGTTTCTTCTGCAGGTGAGGGTTGTTGGCTAACATCTTTTTCCTTTTATAGATCTCTAACTGAGAATATAGTTTTTTTAGCTCCTCCTGTGAAAGAATGACACAATAATGGAATATATATAAAACAGTTATCAACAGCAGAAGGTGCCATTATTGAAGAGTAAAAAACAGAAATCACATTTAAGCAGACATCCTACTGCACAGAAAGCATGCTGTGAGAGTTACTGTTTGCACCTACAGACTGTGCCACAGAGATGCTTAAACATTATGGCATGCTGTTGGACAATGACACAAGTACAAGACCATCTGAGACAGTATGGATATTTTGCAGGTTCTATTGTTAAATCTGAAATAGCCTCTGGAGACTTGGTTGAAATTTAGTGTATCCCCAACACTGACTACTGGAAAAAGTGGAGACATAATCTATACCCCTTACCAAATTGTCCTTGCCACTGACAAAGCTTTATGTCTGTAGTAAGAGACTTTTTCAGCTCTAACAAAAAACAAACACCTCTGCTCACTTTGGTACATTTTTCCCAATGACTGTCGCAAGACCTTACACCACAGCCATTAATAGAACTGAGTTGGCCCATTTCGTCTGGTGTCTGCAATAAAAACTGCCATGACTCAGTCATTTATCAATGATAGGACAAGCAGATCATGAAAATGTGTATATACGAATATGAAAAGGAAGTGAATATAATAGCGGTGTTGAGAAAGGCATACTGACCCGTATGTCCTCTGGATCAAGACTGTGCTCGCTCCATGCAGAGGTGATGCTGCTATTCAAGTATGACCCAGATCGCCCCATGTCCAACTCATCCTCATAGGCCTCAGTCGCTATGTCATCCCTCAGATGTGTCCCAGCAAACAGGAACTATAAGGTGCACAGTGAATCATGTAGCTCTCCAAATTATCTCTGCTATGCTTAGAGCAGTAACTATTAGTCCAATCTATGACCAAGTAAAACATAAGCAACAGCTCTGACCACTGGGACACCAACCACCTAACAAGGCTGAACATCAAAAACAAAAAATAACTTTACCTTTGGAATAAGCAAGAGCCCCAGTGTGACTGTCACTGTTAGATGTGTATGAGTGAAGAACAGAATAAGCATCCAGTCAGGGTGAAGCTCAGAGGCAAGAGTGAATCTGCAAATAGACATACATATGTTCAAAACATGTGCTACTTCACATATCCAGATTTACACTTATACTCAGGGTCGCAGGGTTCCAGTGGCTAACCATCAGCTCTGGGTTCAAAGAAGGACAGGGAACCAAACCAATGGAGGGCACATGCTTTCACACATAGTTTCACACATTAACTGGTTAACACTTGTGTAAATCTTATAAGCTCCCCAAGGACAATGGGTCCCTTTTTAAGACTTGGTCCTCCCAATGTTTCCTACTTATAACTTTCAGTGAGAACTTGCTTGCCACTGTCACCCCAGGTTTGCTCAGTTTGAGATTGGCCTCATATTGTACTCCATTGTAAAATGTGCTGACTTTACTTGTCTTTGGAGACAGTAATTGACCTAATATTTGTGTTCAGAATGTGGGAGGATACTTGAGACATAGAGAATTAACAGTCAAAGTACAGGCCAACATTAAAATTGGGGATGCCTGGATCTGTAAGGCAGCATCACTACCCACTGCTCCACCATGTCAGCCCAGTCTCATCAAAACATATACATTTTCCTCCTTCAGAGTCCTTGGTGGTATTCAGAAAGGTTTTTCATTGCATTTAGATCAGTTCTCACAATGTGATATGAATAATGTTAGGCAGGGACTAACATTATTAACTATAGCTCTCATTCAACGATGAGTCAAACATTTTTGCGGGTGATCCACCACACAATCTCCCTTTATTTTTTATATTAATTAAACAGTTTTACTAAATGCACTACTGTTCACATTAGGGTTTTATATAATCTACCAGCATTCATTTATAATGTACATCTATAGGAGCCTCCTTTAAACAAAAACACAAAAAAGGTGTTATGTTGTTTTATGCAGGTTAGATGCTTACAGTCAAATTTGAAGCAAGCAGATGCTCAAGTATATCAGGAAATAGCATAGTGAGTATACTTAACACTAGTATAAACTCAAAAAGTCTTGTCAGTTTTAAGGCACACTACAAAAATATTGTAAATGTTTATGAAACAGAAATCTCTGATGTTCTTTAGCACATATATGTAGCTCATTCATATGTTTCTCACCTGTCAAAATTACAAATTGACCAATTAAGGAGACCACTGGTTAATAGAAAGGAGATTTATCTTCCTTCATGTACAAACAGATTCACAGAAACCACTTTAAGATGGCCTAAATCTGCATTATATGTTAAATGCATTTATAAAATGTGGTAAATCTACAGTAAAAGAGTACAAATGTATATCTATCGGCAAAGGACTTCACAACCTAACATGTTGTAAAAGACCCCAACTGCCTAACGAGATTAATAACTTTTATTCAAGATTTGAAAGACGAAAGACACCCCTCCCCGAGTCTAGCTATAGCCTGTCTTCTTCACACTTGTCTGTACCTTCCATCGCCATCACTGAAAACAGGTCAACCATGTTCTTAGGCTCTGATGGTGTATCACCTGCAATGCTAAAGTAATGCTCTGGTTCAGCTTTCTCATTTCCTGAAACACCTGGATGGCACCTACACCCATGTAGGCCATGTTTGTAGGCTATGGCTCTGCTTTTTACAACACAATTTAATACTTTCTACCAGTTAAACTATGGCAGCTCAATGTCCCTCTGCTTCTCGATCCCTAAGACACAGTATGTCAGCATGATGACCACATTTTGAACATGCACTGCCTCAGCACTGGTGTTTCACATGGCTATGTGCTCTTTCTTTTCTGTTCTACTCTCCCTATCCCAATAGACTTATTATTTTGTAGATTAAATTTGCCTGGGCAGCACAGTGGCTCGATGGGTAGCACCTCTGTCTCACAACAAGAAGGTCCCAGATTTAATCCCAGCCTAGATCCTTTCTGTGTGGAGTCTGCATGTTCTCCCCGTGGCTGCGTGAATTTACTCCAGGTACTCCAGTTTCCTTCCACAGTCCAAAGACACGCATGTTAGGTTAATTGGTGTCTTTAAAAGTGACCCTTAGTGTGTGACTGTGTGCACGACTGTGTGTGTGTGTGTGTGAACAAGGCTAGTGTCATGGTGTGGACCAAACAATTTGGAACTAAAAATGCAGGAAAGACACATTTACAGTAGCAATGCAGAGTCTTGATGACATTCAGTGGAGCACCTTTGAATTTTGAGCTCAGGGCTTTAAGATTTTAATAGACCCCTTGCAAAAAAGGCATACCTCTACATGAATTTATGTGATATATTTACAAAACATAATAGAGATAGTTAAAATTCTGGAGTATACATCAAAAGAAGTGTCAAACAATTGGCAATTTGCACATGTTCATGCACCATATGTGGAGTCATGTGCAACACTCTCAAGTGAAAGTGTAACTGGGGCTTTACAAGTTCCTGGGAACCATTGTTTTACAGCACCTTAATTGGGATAGTCACTACACTGCACTTTTAAAGAATCTCATCAGTGCTTGTATTTTCTGCACATCATCCATCTCAAACTAGTTTATCCAACCACTAGCTACAGAGAAACATTGCCAAATGCAGAAAAAAAATTACAGACTGTCAGCTCTCGATATTCTAAATTCTTTACTTGTTTAGGAACAGGAAGAAGGGAAAAAGCATCATGGTTGTCCCCTGACACCTTGGTCACTCATTCTTCCAATTTCATCAGCGACTGAGAGAATGACCATTCTTACCACCTTAATGACCATCTGCCACCTCCACAGCTCATTTCCACAAGCCATTAATCTCCTAAACATGGACCCTTCTTATATCCCTCATCTTTAAACTTTGCACATGCACTTTACAGCACATACTGTATGTGGGTAAATACTGTACACCCCATACATTAATCGTTCTAATTAAGTGCCTCTCACAATTCATCTATTATAGTCCAGCACATATGCACTTTCTCTTGGTATAGTATTCATAATTTAAATTGTGGTTACACTAACATTTATAATTCTCATTATAAAACTTCATTAGCCTTATATAATATTACTATTACTCAGTAATCCAACTTGATTGTACCTGTACTGCACAGGTTATATTCTGTTTTATGTTATATACGATTAAGTTTATGCTGACACCTGCATAAGCCAAATTTCTTTTTCCTTTCCAAATAAATATTCTGATATTTTTTAGGCAAATCCAGTCATACAGGGAATCATACAGTATCTGCTTAACAGGGAATAATGTTTGGGCTCACTTTCAAAAATCACCAGCTGGGCCCCGTCTACCTTCTGGGTTTAAGGTGATATTCCTCCTTGATTATAGATACAGACATGGCTGTGAAACACATCCCATTGATGGAGAATATTATCTGAGCTGGTCCAACACAGGGGAGCCTGTGACATGCCATACACTGTAGCTCTGCATTCAAACCCTGGCAGTACATCGTAAAAAGGGCCTGATCATTCCAACTTTGTGCATGGCCAAGGTACAATAAGACATGGCATATTCAGCAGCTGGACCACTAACTTGCCAAATCTCCTTCTTCATCTGGGTGTTAAATATCTTTATCTGCTTCAAAAGGTACTGGTAGGACCACACTTTCTCCCTCTGTCTATTCACAGGCTTAATCAGTTTGCATTTGTTTTTTTCTGTCCAGAACAATTGCTTGTGCATAATGATAAGTTCACATAAGCCCAGAGATTCCACTCCTGCCTCTCTGCCTTGCTGAACCATGTGATTTTGACTAGAGGAGAGACCACATCACCTACCAATAGCTGTCACCAAATCTGCTGCAGCACCTAAATGTGCTGCAGATTTTGGGACAGAAGCTGCTAGATCTGCCCTGCTGTGTGGTGACAATGGTTTCCACGCACATCGTGGCTGAACGATCAGCCTGTTAAACTGCAGACTCCGAGCTGGGATGAAACATTCTGTGATGCAATACATAAACAGGTGCAAAAGGAGCTCTTATGTGAGGGGTGATAAAGCAAAGAGAGCAAGGTTGAAATATGAGAACACATGAGAAATAAATGGAAGAGCTGGCATGATGCCATCCAGTGAAAACATGCTTTAGAAAAGGATTGAGATAAGGGTAATCTAAATCATGAGCAAACAGCTCAGGCAGAAACAGAAATTCCAAGCTCAAAAGAAAGCATTTGGTATGTATACGAGCACACTGCTGAAGTGAGTGTGGCCACCAACTCATTTGTAGATGCAGAGGTGCAGATATCACACACCATAAAAAGCAGGAGCTCAGAGAAAGAAAAAGAACTACACCAATTGCAATCTAAGACGAACAATAGCAAGAGTGCACTGACTGCAGTGTAAAGACATAATATAAGCAAAGTGTTAATGAGTGGAATTCAGCTATTTAAAACTCAGATGGCTTCACTGATCTTTACAACACCAGATGGTACTTGGAATATGAGCCAAGGTGGCAATAACTCCCAATATTGTAGAAGACACAGCTTTAACCTGCATCCTAAAAGCCGTCATTGTAAGCCATTTTAAGATAAATCCTGACCTCATCTGTATATAGTCTACAATGCTTCATGTTTAAAGGAGATTTTGGGGGTCCAATGAATGATACCTATAGTTTACTTTATGGATAAGCAACATAATTGCATATGCAGTAAACATCTCAAGAATTGGAGATGATTATCAAAACAGAATCAGAATATAACCTGTTCATATTCAGTACTGAAGAATTCATGTTTATTTGTGTACTTTTATTCATTACCGGTAATTCATTTACGCTTATGTTTCAGCATAGGGCACTAGGTACCTTGGTTTGTTTATTTATTTGGTTTGCTTAACATCGCTATTGGCATCAGTGGCACACACATGGTTACATCTAAACACAAGGTCACATCAGAACTAGTTACCTAACCTAACAAGGAAAACAAGGAGTGTGTTTACATGCACTTAATAATTCATAATTGGATTTCTGCAGTTATCTGATTGTTCAAGTGGTCAAATAAAACAAAATACTCTAAGTTCTCAAATCAATGTAAGTTCAGTTCTCTTTTCTACACTGAGTCTGTTCATGTACACAAATGAAGCCAGCAAGCAGGTAGCAGAAACAAACATGGTTGCCAGGTCAGCTTATTATTAAGATACTGTTCTGCATGGTACATGCTTAAAAATGATTCAGCATTTTGTTATTTAATTATTAAAGTTTGAACATTAGATCTTTCTTTTAAAGTATTGGCTCATTGCAAAGTAGTAGTGTCTATCATGTAAACATGGGGCTTTCCCATTACCTGATTACCCAACTGCATGTAAACTTGTTGATCAGATTACTGATAAGACTTTATTGTCAATTATCTGAGTATGAAGTGTATAAGCATGCAGTCAATGCCTTAAATGGTTAAGGTTCAGGACTACCATTTGAAAGTTCACATCTCTAACATTCTGTCCCAGTGAGTGGCATACATTAGATAATGCCCTTATCCAAAGTGACTTGCTATTGTGTAGCGTGGTTGGGCTTTGGGTATAAAGTGGTTGAGCTTAGCTCAAAGGCAACAGCCAACAGCAGAGCATTATTCATGATTTGAATTACCAAAGTAGTCAAGAGCCATAACCACTTAATCACCACTTCCCTTACCCTATACTGTCCTGACTTTATACATGTGTACACATACACAAGATTGGTATTGCATATCATAGATTCAGACACAATATAGGGTTTAACGTACCTTCAAAATGTGACACATTTATCACTTAAATGCCTTATATTCAAGCTTGTTTGATCTATTTTTGTCTATCAGAAATGAGAACTCTGAGATATCTGAATTAAAAAAAAACACAAAGCCCAGAGGAATGATTGCCAATGTGTGTTAATTACATTTAATGATTGAGAGACACACATGGTTTTAGCTAATGGTACACCATGGTTTCATGGTTTCATTATGGACTTAAATTAACAGGCATTTAATTATAGAGCATGTAGCTGAGACAAAGCACAAGGGGTCCAATGAGACACAAAGCTAAGCTTTGAAGTATGCTTTGTTCTACCCTTCGGAAGAAATTCACACATCTGTGCTGTTATTACCATGCAGGTTACAGAATGATCATCTTTTAAAGTTTTCCTCAGAAAAAGGAAACAGTGAATGTATAAAAAGCAAATACAGTGTTCCCTCGCCACTTCGTGGATCACCTTTCGCAGACTCGGTGCATCGCGGGTTTAAAAAAATATGAATGGAAAAAATATATAGCAGATTTTCGCTGTTTCGCGGGTTTTTGCGGCACTTTTACATTAAAAAAATTGAAAAAATAATCAAAAATAGATTAAAAATATGAATTCTAACAATAAAGGAATGTTATAAATCATAAAATATTACAATTTAGAGTAAATAGCTGTTATGTTTACTCAATGTGTAGGATATGACGTGCTGTAAGCTTGGTACGGACGGAGCATGTGTGATACGAGAGTGATGTATGCCATGCTATGTATGGCATGTTAAATAAAGAGAACGGCCGATCACTTCAGTGTGTTGCTTGATTATTCAACAACTAGCCATCCTGTGCCATTAGGTCATAATTTAGGAGAAATGCAGAACAATCTAATGTTTTACACACTTTCCTGAACCACTGTAAATGAATTCCTGGCAATTTCTGAATTCAATTATGTTACTTTAGTAGCACTTCATTTTAAACATTTGTCAAACAAACAGATTTTTTGGTGAAGTCTCCTGTTGCAAGAATAACAAAACAGCACCACTTGGTACATTCAACAGACATCAAAGATTGGAGAACGCTTAATGCACAACCAAGTTTCAGCCTTCTGGCAGAAACAGTCAGATATTCAATGAAATTAATTGTCAGATGCATCAAGTGCAGATGTAGGTGTACCATGAGCAACGTATAACAGTGTTAAGACTGCTTATCATTACCATTTCTACAACTTCCAAATGCTGTTATGATTTTAAACTATTAAAAAGCACATACAATTGCAAAAACATCTGCAAACTCAGATTTGGGTATTCATAAACTGCATTAGAAAAATTACATTGAACACTTTAGGGTATAGAACCTTATTTCCCGAGACAGGTAATTATATTTGCTTAGTATTCATATAATAATAATAATAATAATAATAATAATAATAATAATAATATAGTAGTAGTAGTAGCAGTACTGGTAGTAATAGCAGTAGTATACATAAAGAAAAAAAGTGTGAAATCTAATATTGTCAAATAAACTTTCGATGGACCAAACAACAAATTATCGGCCAGAAAATGAGTACGAACTAAGTAAATGTCCTCCATGCCCTTCATGTCACCATTGCTCATCATTGCTTGTTGCTACAATTAATGAAAAGCTGGAAATATTGGAAATGCACTGTACACAAATATTAAATCAAGAAAGAAATTAACTTTAAAATAAACACAAACAAACACTTTCAAAATTGTATTAAAATTCTTTCATTTTTTCTTTAAAGATTAGTGTTAGTGGTAATCTGCCACACCTGATGCAGCACATCACAAGCTTGACAACAAGCACTTAAATAGAACCACAAATGAGAGATATCTACTGAAATTAATATACAATATGCAGTATTCTTAAGGTAATATTCTTGATTCTTAAGGTAAATAAGAACATCTCAAAAACCAGGCCAACTGTACTGCTTACAAAAATAAGAGAATACACCGAAATGAAATATACCCTGATTAAATATACCCTAATTTTTGTGAGCAGTGTGTTTTAAAAGTGTATATTTGTACAGCAATTATCTATTTCACTATCAGTTATTAAGAGAATAGGTAAATGCTTTGAAACAACAGGTAATGTTTCTAGAAAGTTAAATTTTCATTTTTTTACAGAGAGGAAAAAGTCTTCAAAAACTGTCAGCACTGCTTTGAGAAAAACTGGAAGCTTATCTAAGGCAGGTTTCTAAAAGATGTGCTAAAAGGCAATTGCTTTGTAAATTGGTAAAACAAAAATACAACAGTGAATGCATTTCCACTACAATTAAAAAGTTGCTAGAAGTGAAATGGTTTGGGGAACCTCTTTGGCTGCTGTAGACCACCAAGAAGCTTGAAACAAGCTCATTAGGAATATGTTGAAGTAGTTAAGATTTAAACCCTATACAGAACAGTAATTGCCACCTTAAAATCAGACTAACTGAGAAACTATTTAAACGATTACATTTCAACTGTTTCAAGTCCTTATCATTGCATGGAACAACACGGTGTTCACACATTTATCCTCAATACTGAGGAAATCAAAGGGAAATGTTATTCCATATAGTTCTTTAAATCTATCCTTAACTCTTGTTTATCCTGCAAATGTTCTGTACAGTTATATGCTACTGAGACCATTAAAGTCTAGCACATTTTTGTTTGGCCCATTTTTACCCAGATGTAATACTGTGGTAACAACAGTTTAATGGATAGTTACCTGATCACATGGAATACAGCAGAGATAATGAGTTCATTGTGTACTGCTATGGCCATATAGCGAGGCTCATGGAAAGCAGAGGGCACCGTCCTCACTGCATAACATAGGTACACACTCCACAAAAGGAACAGGAATTCAGCTGTGGGTGAGAGAAACACAGGTAGATTCAATACACAAAGTGAATGCTTTCTAAATTGCCTGTATTCTCATGACTCTGCTTTACAGCCAATTGTAGATTAGTCCAGCTTTTATAGATCCGCCACTAAAAATTACTCCATGACAATGTGTAGACAAAATAGAAATGTGATAGTACTGAACCTAAGCCGTATTAATCATGCATCATCACTATGTAAAATGATTGACTGTAGGAAATGATGTTCAGATCACGTTCATACAAATGCAGTTACATGTATTATTTGAGTCATTTAAGTTAATAACAAATTAGCATACATGTACAATGTTCCCTCGTTTATCATGGGAGTTACGTTCCAGGACCACCCGCGATAATCGAAAATCCACAAAGTAGGGACGCTAAATTTATAAGTATTTATACACTATTTTAGCCGTAGAACTTGCAGAACGTTTGGGTGGTATAGTAGGGCTTGAATGAATTTAGTCTATAATGAAACTTTCACAAACAGTGAACACAACACAGCAGACAAAAACTGTTGAATAATCAAGCAACACGGTGAAGTAATTAAACGTTCTCTTTACTTAACACGCCATACATCACTCTCGCATCACGCATGCTCCGTCCGTACCGAGCTTACAGCACATGATATCCTACATATTGAGTAGACACAACAGCTATTTACTGTAAATTTTAATATTTTATGATTTATAACATTCCTTTATTGTTAGAAGTAATATTTGTAATATATTTTTGTATACATTTTGTTTTTTTGTAAAAGTTCCGCAAAAACCCGGGAAACAGCGAAAATCTGAGATATATTTCTTGAAAACCCACGATGCACCACGTCCGCGAAAGGTGATCTGCGAAGTGGCAAGGGGACACTGTATTCCCAATAATAACCTGCTCAATTAGTCTTCAACGTCCAACTTGCACCGTACAATGTCAATTTATACACTTATACTGCTCACAGAAAATGTGGGAATATTTTATTAAAGGACATGTTGAAATTTTCCCTATTTTTTGTAAGCAGTGTACATTCGTTTGATCCATGACTCTGAATACAGTATATTGATTGTCACATAAATGTAGCACTGCATGTATAATATCACTATGCGCTGTAAGTGGTGGCAGAAATACAAGTTCTTTAATAATGTAAAAGTACTGCTAATCTGTTAAAGTATAAAAAATCATATAAATGTCATTATCATCTTTAGCTAACCACAGAAAAAACAGATTAGAAACATTTTAGACAAGAGAAACTAATAAATACAAAAAATACTTAAAAAAAAAATAATAAATGCTGCTTAATTGCTACAAACAGGTGTTTTTTGAGCATTCCTTAACTTTCCCAGTCTTTTGTTGCTCCGTACCAAGTCTTTTGGAACGTGTTGGAGGCATCAAATTCCAAAAGAATTAATAATTGCAAAAACAATGAAGTTTATCCGATTAAAAATTAAATATATTGTATTTTTAGTGTATTCAATTGAAAATTGGTTGAAAATGATTTGCATTTCATTGTATTCTGTTTTATTTACATTTTACTCAATGTCCCAATTGAATTTTTGTGTTACATACACAATAGTATGATGAATATACTCCAACATACTGATCACAACAAATTGTCTGTACTAACAGTTATGTTATCTTACCCACTGCCATCATGTAATCCCAGCGGTCCAGCAGGCACATACTGAACTGCAGGCCCTCTGGCGTGAAGCCTACAGTAATTAGTGCCAGGTGCCAGTCTGGGTTCTGGCACACAGCTGAGGTCCAGGCCACCAGGAACCAGAGTGCGATAAGCAGAATGATGCATAACAAGCACATCACCTTCCAGCTAGTCATGTATGGGATTCGCTGAGCCGTGCGGGACAGAAACACCTTTAGGACTCTGCAGAAGAAGCAACAAGGAACCATAACAGTGTGTATTAAAAAGAAAGAATGAAGAGCACATTTAATGTTCAGGGTTATGTTGACAGAATTTTCATTTATGTCATTTTGTAGACACATTTTTCCAGCGTGAAAAAAAAAATTATTTACTATGTTTCAGATAGTAAGTATGCAGGGTGCAGGAGCTCTATGTTCTTTTTTATTTTCATTGAGATAACCGTTAGCTGAATACTGTACATTTAAATTTCCACAAAGTTGCAGTGATGCCAGCATAATATAGTGGCACAGGTTTGATTGGCAATGTTGACTGCCTGTTAACTGCTGATTGGTCAGATGTTTGCTTCTGTGAGCAGGACCATAGTGCACTGTTGTGTAACCACACCCAGTTTCTGGATTTTTGTTTGTCCACCCTCTTTTTGAGGATTGACTGCAGGGTCCCAAAATTGGGATCCAAAATTTCAGTGTTTTATTCACTGAGCTACTTGGATTTCACTTGTGACATGGTACTCCATAATGCTGGACAAAAATAATTGTTCATTAAATTGCTTCAGGATTGTTGGGTTGATAAGTTGCTCTTGGAGAATGTTTTAATCCCATTCCTAATTCATGGCAGTGTTCTTAGCAAGATTTTAGACTAACCTACTCCCCTACATAAGAATCAACTATACATGAATGGTCTCTGGATGCTTCACTGTTGACATGACACAGGACTCATTGTAGCTCTCACCTTTTCTTGTAGTGTATTCAATTGAATATAAGTCCAAAAGGATTCACAAATCATCATATTCTGATTTATATATGTACAGTGCATCCAGAAAGTATTCACAGTGCTTCACTTTTCCACATTTTGTTACGTTACAGCCATTCACAGCCTTTGCTTAATACTTTGTAGAACCACAATTGGCAGCAACTACAGCCTCAAGTCTTTTTGAATATGATGCCACAAGCTTGGCACACCTATTTTTAGGCAGTTTTGC
>JAVSBV010000001.1:9969556-9984532 GCA_033117975.1 Parotocinclus spilosoma
TAATTATATTATATTATATTATATTATATTATATTATATTATATTATATATATATATATATATATACATATACATATACATATATATATACATATATACATATATACATATACATACATACATACATACTAATAGTTAATAATGCCATTATAGAAATGCTCTAATTGCTTTAATGACTAAGGTAATACCAAATTAAACTATTATGGTTGCATTATTAATTATTTAAATACATACGCTTACACTCATGCCCACTTATGACTGCAGCTTTTCTGGAGAGTTCCTCAGCTGTAGCACACCCGTTCATCATCTTCTGCCTGGCGACAGGAGGGGGAGTAGGAGGCAGAGAGGCAGGTGGCGTTGGAGGATTGCTTAGGTTGTTCTGCTGCATGGTGGAACAGATAATTCATAAATAAAAATACCCAATTTACAAACAACAATCAGTTCATATGTCTCTCCAGTGTAATCAAGTCAGTAATCGTTTCTCATAAGCAGCACCTTATAGATGAGCTGGGAGTAGTAGTCTGACACTCCATCCAGTGAACCACTTCCAAAAGACCCAGACAGTCTATTCTCTCCATTAATCTGCCCACTGCCATAAGGGGGGAAGTGGGCAAAGCTTACCCCAATCAAGGGCTCAATCAGGGGCAACAGGGAGAGCTGCTGTAAGGGGAAGAGTTAAAAAAGAATTACCTGAAGAGAGACAGTACACTCTGTATTTTCCCTTTATAGTTTTAAGATCAATTCGTAAAAAATTACATCTCCACTAACAGAACTAAACGGTGTAGATCAAACTGATCAAATAAAAAGCGAAAATGATCAATTAGTATAATTCTGAATCATAAAATGCAAAGTACATATCGAGTAGGAAAGAAAACACATTCACTTTCTATATAAATGTAATCAAATGTGAGGGTGGGAGGGTCCAAGCGTTGCACAGGCGCATTGTACGGACCAATCCTAGAAAGGGCACCAGTCCATAGCAGGGCACATGCACACATTCTTACTCTAAACTGGCAAAGATAACAACTGACTGAATGCATTTCTCTAGAATGTGGGAGCAAACTAGAGCGCACAGAGTACACCCACACAGACAAGGGTAGAACATGCAAATTCCACCATCTCAGGATTCAAACCTAAGTCTTAGAAGCTGTGAGGAAACGGTACTATCCAATGAACCACTGTTTTGTTGAATAAAATTACATAAACCCTTTAAACACCATACAACCCAGAAAGCTCCATAAGCTCCATAGCGGTTCAAGACAACTTTTAAATAATGAAAAAATGTATAATGGCTAAATAATAACAAAAACAATTATTATATTGGCTATAACACACATTCTGCTATCACCAGCATGAAGTAAAAATGCCCCTACAACCTAATTATCGGAATGCAAGTGCTGTGAATGTTCCACTGAAAACCCTTTTTAATGCCTTTTAGGAATTCCATTTAACACATTCTACCCTCACCTACTCATTGCAGCACAGCATTAATACTTAAGTAATCACTCCTCTAGACTACTGGTAATAGAGATGTGCAGTTACTCAAACAATAAGCATACAATAAGATTTTATTTTCTTTAGAACATTTACACCTGTAATGCATTTTTGTGCCTGCAGTAATGCTTTTACCTGTTTGATTTGTGTTAACGTGTCAGCGGATGAATACACCAGATCACGCTCTTCCTGTTCTTTCTTCCGCTTCTTCCAGCGAGACTGAGGTTTCTCAGGCCCCATCTTGGGTGCTCTTTTATTGCGTTGTTTTTTCTTGCCGTGTTCGGGCATTGAAGCTTCTAGGTGATCCATGTTACGAGTCACATGGCTGTTCACATCACGCTGTAAAGTAAAATCTTTTTTAGTGACTATGTATTAAATGAAAAGATTGTCAATCTGAGGTTCAGCACTCTGATTGCAGATGATGTTGAAAATTCAAACAGTTAATTTCTGATTGTGTTCAAAAAATGTGCTTATACCTGCTTTATTACCAAGAGTCCCATAATTTGCTGAAAATTTACTCTGTTTAAATTGAACGTTTGTATTTTTCCAAGAGACCACTTCAGACATTGTAAAAGCATAGAATTAATTTAAAAAATGAATTTGACCAATTCCCCTTATCTCATACTATTATTTTGCTCAAGCACAACGAAATGCATGACATACTTTAATATCTTTTACAATTGTAGTTCTTAATTTCAGCCATTTTGTTCTTACCAAATAATCTGTGGCACTCAGCATGACCTTATTCTCAGCTACTCCATCTTCCTCTGATCGCAGGCTATCGTTTGAAACCTGGTGTGTCAATGATGTGGTCGACAGTGGTGGTGTGTTCTTGTTATTCAGCAGATGCTTCAGAAGCTCATTTCCAGCCTCACCCTTTGTACCTTCTGCTGGACTCATGTTCTGCCCCATAATGCTTGGAGAGGTTCCCTCTGTGCTCCCTTTAACATTTACCATGGCTGCTGCTCCTGTGCTGTGTCTTGATCTCAATTCCTTCTCAGCTTCATGGCATTCACTGGCCTCCAGCTTCTCCTGTTTGATCTCATGAGTCTCATAGAGGGCCCCACGGTCTGTCTCTGAACCCATGCTTGACTGGCGTTTGAGCAGACGTTCAGTTTCAGGCAGCTGCCTCTCCAGCTCTGATGAAGGAGGCAAGCTAGACATAGAGGACAAGGAAGTGAAGAGCTCAGACGAGTCCTGGTCACCTTGCAGTGCAGCAGTGCGTGTGGGGGTGGAGGATGTGTCTGAAACACATGGGGTCAAAGGAGCAGTGAGGTCTGAATGTGGTGTGGAGGGTGTTTTTACGGATTCTGCATCTTCGTCTTTCTTTTTCTTCCTGTTCCTCTTTTTCTTGCCCTTTTCCTCTGGGATGATGTTAGAGTAGAGCTGGATGAGGGACTGGCCTGAGCCAGGGTAATTAGGAGGCAGAGGAGTAGCTGACTCCATTCCAAACAGAGGGGTTTCCCCTCCACTTTGAGGTATTACTGGTGGGCGAGGCTGACCTGGCATGAAGTGCATCATCAGATTCTTTGGCTGGAAATTTGGCCCCATCTCCTGGGCAGGAAAAGGAGCACTCCCAGTTAAGGGTCGTTGTCCTCCACCCTGCATGAAACCTGCACCATGACCTCCAAATTTGAGAGGTGAAGCTTCCTGTTGGGGGAACATAGAAGTCATTTGCTGTGCCTGCTGAGGTCTGGCAGGTTGTATAAAGTCTTGGGGTAGCTCAGCATTGTAGAAGGGCATGTGAGCCAGACTGTCCCGGTTAGCACCTGGTGTGATGCCAGCACTTTGTTGCTCCAGTTCAAGTCTCTGAAGGGCCCTTTGCCTTTCCACCTCATGCATCAGCTGCACACGCTGCCTCTCCTGTTGCTCCCGTAATCGCTCACGTCTTTCCCGCTCCTGGAAACCCTCACTGAATGGGTTATTATCATCAAACTTCACATATGGTGTGGTGGTGCCACTTCCTTCTCCAACACCATGACCTCCAGGCTGACCTGGTGGCACCACAGAATTTGGCAGCTGGGCATGTTGTAACTGGCCTGGGTTGGGTGGTGGTATCTGAGGAGGCATGTGAGGTGCAATCCTAGGTCCGCCCATGGGTCCACGACCAGTTTGGTGCCAGCCTGGCAAGCCATCCATATGGGTGGGGTTTTGACCCATGTGAGAATGTAAGGGATCCATCATGGGTTGGCCCATGTGGGGCCCACTGAGCATCATACCAGAAGGTTGGCCTTGTATTCCTGGCACGGCCGGCATTTGATTCATCGTGGGGTTTTGGAGACACTGCTGTTGTTGTTGCTTTACACGGTACTCCTCAATAAGCTCAGCATGCTCCTTCTGCTGCTTACGGATCTAGCAATCGGGAAAATAGAACAATCAGATTGATTTCTCTCAGGTTTATTTTTCTGTATTCTTCAGCTCATGAAGGATATACATCAGGAATCTATTCATGATCAGCCAATAAGAAGCTATTTTGTTTATCCACCTAAGCCTTTTTTAAATCACTATCATTTATGTTGGAAGACATCAAACCCAATAAATTCACTTTTAAAAGTTTAAATGATGAATATCAGTAAGACACCATTCATTATGACTTACGGATTAAAGCCCTACCCCAGTCTAGAATGCATTTACATAAGCACCTAGGTAAAATTGCACTTTTACAGGTGCTACTGTGCAATGTCAATTTCTAGATCAGCCAAATAATTATTTTTCTGAGGAAACGACAAACAGAACTGTCTAATATTTTCACCCATTTCTAAAATGGTCTGATCATGCAGATCCTGTGACTTTACAGGAAGATGTATTTGAACGTTCTAAATGTACATAAAACTTTAAATCTTGTGCGAGGTCGAAGCAACTTTTGGAAAGTAAAGTATCAAACAAACAAGGAAATTGATTTAACAGAATCTGCAGATACAGAGCATTAAAAAGAATGCAACCTTCTAGAAATGTGCTTGTCCTATGGACATTTCATTACCAAGTGGTCATCATAAACGAGTATGTCTATATTTGTATGTAATTCATGATTAAAAGCATGAATTAAGCAAAGGAAGATAGTACAATAACAGTAATAAATAAATACATGAAACAAGACTGTACCATTGAGTGTTTGTGATTACCTAATGGAGTATGACCAAAGCAAATCTCAGAATTCTAGGGTTATATATAACTGCTATAGACTTTACCTGTTCCAGTTGCTTCTGAACCATGCTCTGCTGTTCAGTCACATTTTTCAGCTGTTCTGCATCTTCCTCTGGAAACACTCTGCCCGCTTTTTTAGCTGTGCGTTGTTTTGCCGAGAGAGCCTTTTTAGATTTCCTGTGTGCTCCAATCTGATCTTCCAGAAACTTCTGCTGCATTTGAAGAAGTTGTTGAGTATGCTGAAGCCACTCTTCATATTGCTTTGTCTGAGCATCATCTATTGTACGAGAAACAAAGGTTAAAACTTATGTATTTACAAGGACTCCTGCACTAAATATAGGCTAATAAGAATTTAACAACTAACTTACTAACTAACTGTAAAGACTTACTGATAAAACCAGGTCCAAAATTAGGAGGGTTTGGCCTTGACAGATGTGGCATTAGCTTCCCATCCTAAAAACATGACATTGTTATCAACCAAGCTATTTGTTTATTACAAATGACAATGGAAAATAGTTAGCTTGTCCAAAAACATGCAAACATACTTGTCCAACAACATGCTGAGGGAAGTTGAGGTTATCTGGCCCATGAGGTCCTGGAATCTGCTGAACTCTATTAAAAATAACAAACATGAAGATAAGATTAACATCAGACATGTCAACTCTCACGTTCCTGTCTGGTAAGAAATTTGATAACAGAATCCACTTAACACAGCTCAGTTTTACACACTTAAATTTTACAATGGCATAGTTCCCTTAGGAATAAAAGTCAGTGCGATGACTTGACAACGAATGACAAACCTTTTGATAAGTTTTACCTGTTCATGACCATGGGTGTCATTGCCATGCTATTCTGTGCCATCACTTTATTGATTCCTTTCAGGGCCACCATCTTCGCCTTCATGATGGGGTCTGTAACAGCATCAAAGTCTATAGACATGAAAATAGCATGTTGGGGAGGAAAAACAGCAGTTACAAGATTGTATAATTAAATTAGTTATAAATGAATTTCTAACGAATAGAACCGTATTGAATGGTTGTGTAAGCTCACAAAAAGATCAGAGAAAGAATATTTACACAACTGTAATTTGACCAAGGGGTAGGGTCCCACCTACAAGGAATGGGGAGGTCTGTGATTTTTATTGTAGGTATACTTAAACGGACATAAAATATAAAAACAATACCCTGAAAATCACATTGTATTAATTTTATATAATCAATTATTAGAATTGTATTGCATAAAATAATTATTTGACACCATAGAAAATTTGGACTTTATATTTGGATCAGAAACATTTGTTTGCAGTTACAGAGGTGTAATGTTTCATGTAGTACTTGACCAAGTTTGCACACAGCAACAGCTCCCTACAAAGATTCTCTATTGGATTCAGGTCTGGTTAGATCACTTCAGGACCTTGACATATTTCTTACTGAGCCACTACCTAGTTGCCCTGGCTGTGTCATGCTGGAAGACCCAGCCATGACCCTTCTTTAATGCTCTTACTGAGTGAAGGAAGTTGTTGGCCAAAATCTTGCGATACATGACCCATCCAGCCACCCTGTCGCCTGTTGAGAAAAGTACCCTCAAAGTAATGTTTCCACATGCATGCTTCACGCTTGGAACGGTGTTGTTCTCATTCTTCTCCTTCCTCCAAACACATACAAAAAAAGCTCGATTTTTTTTCACATATGATCACATGACCTTCTCCCATGCCTCTTCTGGATCATACAGATGGTCACTGTTGAACTGCAAATGGGCCTTGACATTTACGAGGGACCTTGCATGGCCTGTGGGATTTTAGGTCATGAAGGCGTCGTTTGTTACTAATGGTCATCTTTCAGACCGTGGTCCCAGCTCTCTTCAGCTCATTGACCAGGTCCTCCCATGTAGTTCTGGGCTGATTTCTGAATTGTCGCAAAATCATCCTTAACCGTTGATGTGAGATCTTGCACGGAGCCCCAAATCGAGGAGAATTAACAGTCATCTTGTGTTTGTTACATTTTCTAAAAACTGTGCTAATAGTTGTTGTCTTCTCAGCGGGTTTCTTGCCTATTGTCCTATAGCCCATCTCAGCCTTGTGCAGGTCTACAATTTTGTCCCTGGTGTCCTTAGACAGCTCTTTGGTCTTGGGCATAGTGATGAAGTTGGAGTATGATTGATTTAGTGTCTTTCACACAGGTAACAAATTCGAACAGGTGCAATTAATACAGCTAATGAGTGCAGAATAGGAGAGCCTCTTAAATAAAAAAAAGGCCTGTTAGAGCCAGAATACTTGGTTGGTTGGTAGGTGATCAAACACATTTTTTAATAAAAAGCAAAAATTTAATTTAAAAATCAGACAATGTTATTTTCTGGAGATTATTTATTTAGATTTTGTCTCTCACAAAATTACAGAACACTCCATTCTTTGTTGGTGAAAAAACTTGCATAATAGGCATCGGTAGTGTATTAAATACTTATTTTTCCCACTGTGTGTGTGTGTGTGTGTGTGTGTGTGTGAGAGAGTGTGAGAGTGTGAGAGAGAGAGAGAGAGAGAGAGAGAGAGAGAGAGAGAGGTGACATATTGAAATACATTACCAATATTAGGAAAGAATGGATCATTAGAGCGTTGGCGAATCATGGCCTGCATCTGCCTTTGTTGTTGCTGCTCCTGCCGCTCTTGATCCAACAGGTCTTGTAAAAGCAGGGGTTGTTCATCTAAAAGCAGTGGTCTGTTCGTTTGGCCTTGCTGACCTTTGAGCCCTTGTTGACCTATGGACCCATGTGGGAACATCAACTGTTGAGGCTGTGGCTGGAGTGTGTGGGAGACAGTTTGCTGGCCTCCCAACAATGGCAAGTTTATATCCACATTCTGTCCAGGGGAAGCTCCAAATTCTTGGACTCCTAACTGATGGTGGCCAACTGCTGTTGTATTTGAGTTTCCCAGTGGTACTCCATTGCCATCTGACATATGTCCAACTGTCATTTCAGGGTTTATCCCATGACTTCTGTCTTGATGTTGCACCACCATGGTCATGCTTGGCTGAAGTCCAGAGCAATTGTTAGAGTGCGCAATATCACCCTGATGAGATGGCATTATGGAACTATTTCCAGAGTCCTCAAGTTTCTCTTTGGTTAAAAGGCTTGAGAGAACCAGAGAAGTGCCAGAAGGACAATCTATACTTGGCAGACCTATTTGTTGGTCTGATCCCTCAAGACGGTTAGACACATCTTGTGGGCTACCTTTCGCACTAAGAGGCCTGTTGGTCGCAGGGTGGTCTAAGCTGACGAATAAACCCTGTTTAATATCTGTTTTAGTAGTTCCTGCTGTCAATGGCAAATTATCTTCTTGCTTTATATGGCCAGAGGACTTTACAACAACCAACCCACTTAATGGTTGAGGAGATGCAGCTTCACAGTTGGTATTTTTTTGATCAGACAAAACCTTCTGAAGGACAGAGTTGTCTCCATGGTCATCCTCTATTGGGTCACTCAGATCCAGTTCCTCATCCTCAAGGTTAAGTTCAGGATCTGCATAAGCAATAAGGTCGAATTTTCCAGGTTCAATGAAATCATCAAGATGTAGGTCATTTGTTTCCAGATCCAAGACTTTGCCATCATCTGGGTCAAGGTTCAAGTTCTCCAAATCATCGTCGACTAAATCTTTTACCTCCACATCCTCTAGATCCTTTACCGCAGACTCATCTGCATCCAATTTCCCTTCCATTACATCACTACAAGACAATTGAATGTCCACTGCTGGAGAAGAATCTGTTGCAGTCAGTGGTGCTGGTTGAGTGGCAACAGTTGGCTTACAACCAACTGAATGAGTAAGTGTGGTTGACAGTTGAGGAGGATGTGAAGCTGTATTTTCATGCAGGTTTGCTATATTTGGTGACGTTTGAAGGTGACCAATAGACCCTTGATGAATTTGACCCATCAGTGGGTTCAAATGGCGCAGAGGCTGGTTAACAGTAAAAGCCATAGATTGCCCTCCCATTAAATTGTTAGCAGATCTTTGGGTATTAGTGGGAAGGTCCAAAATGCTGGGTGGCACAAATGATAGCTTGCCTCTGTTCTCAGGAGGCCTATGACGAAGCTCAATAAAGGGTTGCCCCCTTATATTGTGTTGTTGCACTGGAAGACCACGTGATGGAAAATGTTGGGGAATGCCCATTTGGGGGTTGGTCCCCAATGGTCTAGGGAAATCAACTGACAGTGACCTTCTCAACTGCGATGGAGTATTATTAACCACCGGTCCACTTTGCATCTGGTGGGGTAGTCGAAGGAATGACTCCTGACTTGTTGCGCCAGATGGAAACCCAAATCTTCAAGTAAAACAATGAATAGAAAAAAAAAAAAAAAATGTAAAATGTATATATACATATACGTACATATACATATATTTATACAGTACACTATACATCATTTAAATGTGAGAAAAACCTTACCTTGGCCCTGGTGTTCTCACGATGTTAATATCTGTTAAAAAATGAGGCCGCAGACACTGGCTCTCCACAGGCAATGGTGCTCGTTGATCACCAAGGAAAGTACCAGGAAATCTCTGACCTCCCTGCATTAGTGGAGCTCTCACAGTACCAGGATATGGTGGAGGTGGACGACCAAATAAATTGCTCGGTTGTGCAGAATCTTCCTGTGTCCAGTGCAACGGAGTCCCAGGTGTAGGAGTACCAGTATTTTCTTGAAGTCCCTTCTCTTGCCTGATTGCACTCTTCATCTGTTGTTGTTTCAAGATCAGCTGCCGTAATCTCAGACGCTAAAAAAAGGTTAACAAAAGGTAAAGCAAGCAACTAATAGGAGCATCAAGGGACTATAGGAAGGTAATATCCACAAGCTAATACCTGTTTATTTTTTTCTTCCGTATCCCCTGGTGAGGGTTGCACAGCACTCTGAACATCAGAGGAAATATTTGTAGTTTGAGGACTACTGTGAGCTACTTTTTCCCCATGTTGAGGACTTGGGGTCATATGGCCATGCTCAAATTGGTCATGAATAGGAGACTGGTTAGCCTGAGACAAGGAGAAATTTTCATCTGAAGCACCAAGATGTTTTGGGGTTTGGGAACCTTGGCAAGGTGGATGAGTAAATGGACCATGAATCTTATTTTGAGCTTGACTGCTAAATTGAGCTGACAGCTGAGTTATGGAGCCTGGTCTTGGAGTTCCAGGGGGTTGAGCATAGGGATCACTGAGAACTGGCCTTGGGGTTCCAGGTGGTTGATCATATAGGTCTGACTTGGCTGGTCGAGGTTTTGCAACAGCCTGCATGTACGAATCTGCACTTCTCTGACTAGCTGGTGATTTAGGGTACTTTTCTGCTGGTACTGGTCTTGGAGTGCCTGGCATTTGGGCATAAGGATCTATGCTGTGCGATGGAGATTGCTTAAAGGTAGATTGTGAAGACTGTTCTATAGACACAGGAAGAGGTGTAGATGGAGACACTGAGAAGAATTCAGAATGTGGCCTTGGGGTACCGGGTGACTGGGAAAAGAGTTCTTGTGGTCGTGGCGTGCTAGGAGGCTGAGCATAGGGATCACTCTGAGGATGTCTGGTCATTGGCATAGCCTGTGCAAAGTGGCTTCCTGAGGCCTGACGCATCATTCGTCCTTCATTACTGAAAGCACCTCCCACAGATGGGTGAGGAGTAAGAGGCTGATGTGCATAAGGATCAATCTGATGACCTTGAGAGAAGCCATCAGAAGAGCCACGTCTCATACCTGCCTGAGCGGCACTAAAAGAGTCTTGTGGAGATTGTGAAGGAGGCATTGGAGTTTTAAACAGGGAGACTAAGCCAGATTCATTACTTCCTGGAATGGGGGTTAGCAGTGGCCTTGAGTAAGGGTCTGAAAGAACACGTGGCTGCAATTGATGGTACTGGTCTACTCTATGATTGAGTCTGGTAAAAGTGTCCCCTGGTGTGGTATTAGACATCATGCATCTACCCTGTTGTTGCTGTTGCTGAAGCTGTTGTTCAGATACAATACCAGACCTGAGGGGTCCAAATGGTTTTACAAATGGATCTGATGGTCTGGGCGTGTCTGGTGGCTTTGCATATATGTCAGCATTTGCAGACTTAGGAGAACCAAATGACTCATGCCCAGGGGAGGGTCTACTCCTCTCCTGCATGTCAGATAATGAGCCTCTACGAGGTGTACTTGAGCCCAGTGGTGGGGGCCGTGGAGTACCTGTCATTTTAGCATACGGATCCCAAGGCGAAGATGGACGGGAACCAGATGAACCAGGGGAAAACATCTGAGGGGACTGAGGTTGTGATGACCCTTGGCAGTACTGTGTTTCTTGGGTGGGAGTTTTTGCTGCAGATGACGGGGGTGGCAGTTGGGGACGTAAAAACACATCATCTGACGACGAACTTGAGGTTGGTGTTCCAGAAGGTTGGGGATTCACAAAGGACTCTTTTAGTGTCAAGTGTTGTGGGGATCCGTTACCTCCACTGGAGGCTTGTGGTGTCATGGGACTTTTACTGCCACTATCTCCTGCTGATTGGAAGTTTTGCTGCTGTTGCTGCTGCTGCTGAAGTTGCTGCTGTTCATTTTTAACCTGCTCAAGCTTCTGAGTGGCCTCAATCTTCGCCTGTTGTTTGCTCTTTTGTCTCATTTGCTGCCATAGAAGCCAGAAAACACTTGAGTTGATAAAGCCATAGGAAAACAACATTTTAACTTCATGACAACAGAATTGCTAGGATGGCTCTTTCCCCTTATTCCTAAATAGGTATCTATATTTTAATATGAATTGTTAATCCATGCACAAAATGTTAATGTGTACACAACATGGTGATGACAGTGTTTTAAAGGCCATTACCTATGCGTGTGGCCAATGGACAGTTTATCAGTGTAACTAAATTTCCCTCTAAAATCTCACCTAAATCCTTTCCTACTTCTTGCAAATTCGTTGCTATTGATTCTTGGCTGAATGCCAGAACTGTGCCTTGCCTTGGGATCTTACCAGAGAATTTTTTCCACATTCTGCAGCTATAGATGCCTGGTTGCAATGCCCAAAACAGACATCTTTATTTGTTGATTTTATGGCTTTGCTTTTTGAGACCTTTTCTTGTTGCTTCTTAACCGGTCCCAACATCTGATTTAACACTCCCTTTTAAATGCAAATTAAGAATTAGTAAATTGTATGGCAATTCCAAACGTAAAGAAAGAAACGAGCACTTAACCATGCATTACATAGTATTCTGCTACAGGCCACATTGACTTTACATAAAATGCCCAACATGCATTGCATTGTGAGGTAATCCTCTGGAAGCCTTTGAACTTCTGATTTCTACACTATGTTCTCTCAATATATAATTCTAAATAGTTATTTTTAAAGACATATTCTGACACAGCATGTAATTCTAAACAGCATCCAAATTTTAATGTAATGCTAGAGTTAAAAAATAAAATATTCAATTAAGTGGGATCTATATTTAACTGACGCTGGCCTAAACATTAACTTTGAACCAAAGGCATGTGCTAAAACTTCTCCAGTCTTAAGTTTCACTGGACAACACAAGATGACTATAGACAATGTGAAGCTGAACACAAAAATAATTTCAGATATGCTATATCATACAGGCAACATTTGAGTAACATTACAATTTACTGATGATGCACTGAACAATTAAACATAGCTCAACTTAATAAACGCTTAAATATTTTATTCAATATACCAAGCATAAAATGTTTTGCAGCTGATTTGTATTTGTAGTATACATATGATGCTGACATACATTCTCATGTCAGTGTCCAATATTGCACCCAAAACCACTTTTCCACAGTTGCAATGTCCTGGTAAAACTTCACCCCTGACTAGACCGAGATTAGCAGGGGAGAATTACAAGTGTTAAGTAAGTTGTCAACCAGCTCAACATAGTTTTGTGATCTGTAGTATCTAAGAAAATGCCTTCCATGCAATCTTCTCTGATCCCATGCACAGATCTTTGAACCCCTCTGTAACGGATGACTTGTCTGGTGATTGGACAAACAAAAATGCCTTCTTTCATCCTGGTACTGGTTGTTCTCGAGAACATTCGTCTCAAATAGCAAAATCCATCACAAACTTTGCTCATGGCTTTCACAAAATATTTAATCAATTCAAGTTTTATGAAGATTATTCTGAAATACCTATCCGGAATTGACAC
The DNA here is from genome assembly GCA_033117975.1 of Parotocinclus spilosoma. Classification (NCBI taxonomy): domain Eukaryota; kingdom Metazoa; phylum Chordata; class Actinopteri; order Siluriformes; family Loricariidae; genus Parotocinclus; species Parotocinclus spilosoma. Next base: position 9,982,343 of record JAVSBV010000001.1, read on the forward strand.
TTTTCTGCCCCTAAACAAAAGACATTTGGAGCAGCAAGTTCTTTTTAGTATGGTTATCCTATTTACACAGAAACCAACAATAAGTTGCATATCTGAGCTGCGTTGCAAATACTGTACTTTAAGATCACCACAGATCCAAGTTGTAATTGTTGTATTGTACTGTAGTATGTAGATTGAAAATAACTGTGGTACTTTCATGTGTACTGCTTATGTATTGCCCAATGAATGCCCACTGTATTGCCCACTGAATGGTGGGCATGCCACTGTGTTGCACTAATATTCTGGCTGACGGCAAATGGGAGATTCAAAAGATTTCATAACTTTAGTAGAGAAGCCAGATACACTATTAAGACTGAAATAACAGTCCGTGCACATGGCCAAATCACTGGGACCTAGGCATGGAATTCAGAGTACATATATCTCTCAAACTGATCACGTTGTACTTCAGATGGATCAGAACTGGTTTGTCATGGTCCAATATTACTTACAAAGAAGAACTTGCAGGCTTTCAGCTGACTAAGCATGCCCAGTCATGGCTATGATAACATATGCATAGAACCTACTCTAAATGCATTCTCAGGATGACCAAAAGAGCTTTCGCTAGACAATGGACTTGTATGTGGGAAGACTGTAAGGTTATTTTCGTGATCAGCAGCCCAATATCCATAAAATACACAGTTCAGGAGAACAATAACTTGTTGTCCAGTGTTTCCAATTACTATATTAAATCATGAAACTGTTAGACACACCATACATCCAGATGCAGTTAATCAATGTTAGAGTGATGAAACTGCTAAAAAATGCTAAAGAAATTCTAAAAAATGCTTAAAGCCAGAGCCTGCTTACTATTTATGAAACCCATGATTGTATTGTCACAGACTGATCGCCCATTTAAAAAAAAACAAGAAAAAAAAACAAAAAACTAATGAATCAATCACCTGTCTGAATTTCCACTCCTGCTCATGCTCAGATTCCTTTTGTTTAAGGGGGTCTTTGAAGAGCAATTCAGAGTCCATGGAGACGTTTGGGTCAAAATGGTCAGGAACCTGTTGCTGTCTCTTCAGTGTGTCATTAGACAATTGCACTTTATTTATGCGAAGGGCTGCTCGGTTATCGCGAGCCTTTTGCTAGAAGGCAAAGAGAAACAAATAAGGTTTTTTGCCCTTTAAAAAACCGACACACGCAATACAGTGAGATTCAGACAATGGTAGATGTTACTTTTACCACAAATGGTGCTCTGTCCTGAGAACTAGCCTTCCGCCACAATTTAGCAATTTGTTTAACTCTAGTTGCCCAATCTGTACAAGAAAAGAACAGTAATCACTCTAAAGATCACATGCATCCAGTCATTTCTAAGGATAGGTACTCACCAGGAAACTCCTCTCTCAGGTTGGGAAAGTTGGCATTAGTGTACAGCACAGGCGCCACAGTGGCCATATCACCTAGCATCTCTTCCTTCTCCCACTTCAGGGTGCTTTTCTGGGCATTGGACATGGCATCTGTATCTGACTCCACTGGAGGAGGTGGACCATGCATAGGCACAGAAGCACCCCAGGGACCGCCAATGTCATTCCCCGCCTGGAGGAACTTCTTCTCTCTATGGAAATGCAGCCCATATGGCCAGATTATATTCATGAGCTGTTTTAAAGCATGTGAATTACTTTTACTTCCGACTGTTACCTCATGCTTTCAGGAAAAGGCATCCGATGCATGGGAGAATAAGTGCCAGAAACACCTGGACCTGGTATCAGAGGATTTGCAGGAAAGGCATTGTTTGGACCCATCATTCCATTCATCAAAGGCATGCGAGGGAACATACCATGGTCTCCTACAACTGAAACCACAATGATATGTATAAACTGTCCTTGAGGTATGCACTAGTATAGAACTGCATATTTACTAAGCTTTCTAAAAAAAATTGTCCTCTAATTAACCGGAGTTCCAGGATTAATTACATCAAATTACATTAAACACAGCTGCACTGGTACCAAATAAACCAGCCTTTCTGGACAGTAATGAATGATTTATAAGCAAAGCAATATTAACCAATTAAATACATGTACACATATATACACACACACACACACACACACGTGTGTGTGTGTGTGTATATATATATATATATATACATATATATCTATATCTCTATCTATCTATCTCTATCTATCTATCTCTCTATCTCTCTCTATA
>JAVSBV010000001.1:9984632-10006835 GCA_033117975.1 Parotocinclus spilosoma
GCCCTAGGCTTGCTCAACTTGGGATTGGCCTTTTAAGACAGTGTAATATTGTGAAGCTGCTTTGAGACAATGCTACGCTGTAAAAAGCGCTATATAAATAAAATTGAATTGAATTGAACTACAGAAGTTGTTGTTCTCACTACAAAAAAAAATGGAATTAAAAAAAGTTGGATTCAAGACATTTGTCTAGCTGAATTATACGTGGTATCATTGCACTGAATCATGCCGCTTGGAAGGCTTTAAACACTGACAGTTGCTTTTCCAAATCTGTTTAGGTGATAAACTTAATTGTGAAGTAGCAAAACTGAGATTTACGGTAGTGGGAGTGGAAGGGGGATGGAGGGTGAGCTTGGACAGGTGTCTGGACATTTATCACATCCCAAGCATATATTTTTCAACCTGATGCAAACCTCACTAAATTAAAGTGTCATGTGATATTTACAGCTGTGGGGAGCTATTAAAGTCTCTTCCTCTGTCTGAGTATGCCCCCTCCTCAAATCTTCCCTTCACTGCAGCTCATTTCAGTCTGCCTTATTCAATCTTTCTCCTCAGCAAGTAACCCAGAGAAAAAAAAATAGTTCAGACTGAAATAGAAATCAATTTAGACTCGATCTTTCACAGACATGGCAGAATTACACAGCCAAGCTTGCATTTATGGCACATGCTCTAAGGAGTCTGAAAACTCAGCAAAACAGAGAATGAAAGAATCTCTGACAGAATGTTTTGTATGTGACAGTGTGTTTGCTTGACACAGATTAGCAGAACCTAGCATTTTTTTCCCAATTTTCTCATTTGGGTCAATTTTAGAATGGGTATGATTTAGAATGTTATGGGACTCGGACATTTACCATACCTGATATTCAAGGTCTTATGTTAATATGCGGTATTGATATACAAGCATTTCAGTCAGGATTTACTCATTACTACAACTGCCTTCTTTTCAATTGCTAAACTTAAATATAGCCAACTACTCTGCATAATGTCAAAAGCCTTCAACTTACCAAATGTCTAAATGCATGTGTTCACTTTCTTACTAGAGATGTTAAGGATAATAAGTCTAATAACAATAGGGCAGTACAGTGGCTCTGTGGGCAGCATTGTCGCCCCACAGCAAGACGTTTCTGGGTTCGATCGCAGTTGAGGTGGCCTGGGTCCATTCTGTGTGGAATCTGCATGTTATCCACACGTTTACACTGGGTGCTCCAGATTCCTTCCACAATCAAAAGACATTTTTTTCTATTGTTCCAATTTAATAGAAAAGCTTAGTATTATATTGCCTAAACTGCAAAGAGCAGGTGTGACTGTAGGATTTCAATACACATAAAAGCTACACCTGATTCAACCTGGTAAATTAACTAATCACAAATTTCATTAAACTGACTAGACACAAAAGGTGTAGCTCCTGCTTGGCTTTTATCTGGATATCATGTGACAATATGTATTAGCAACCTTCCCTTCTCAGAAGAATTTGGCTCAATAATAAGAGAACCATAGAGATTAAATACACTCACCTGCATGTGAGGCAGACTTTACACTCTGGGCACTGCCAGCCTGCTCTCTTCAATGGAGTGATCACAACTTCCAAACATGCACCATGGTAGTGCTGGCCACATGTGGTGCAGAAAAGCTGGTCATGTAGATCACCCGGGCCATCACACACCATACACTTTACCACATCTTTAACCAAGAGGAAAAGTGGCATGAAAGAAAAAAAAGGATGCAGACACTGATAAATTTACACTTATTAAGGCTGCATAATTTATATTATAAAAATTTATTATATATGTATTTGTTATAGAAATATTAAATTATAGAAACTGTTCAGTGACAAAAGAGGAGTAAATGAAGTACTGCTGTGATAGTCATCACATAAATGCATTGTGCAAATACAAAAAGCAAGTGACTCACATCGTGTGAGGGCAAGATGGATGTGATCAGGACAGAGCAGTGTGTATGACTTGGTGTCCTGGAAGGAGCCTGCGGCAGCAGCACAGGGGTAATGGTAGGAGCGGCTACAGCCCTCCTCACAGCACTTAATGGAGGCTCCAAGGCGCTTACAATACGCACAGTACTACACAAAAGCACAAAGAAATACTTTAACAGTAAATCTATTGACATGGAAATAAAAGCACAAAATTAAAAAAAAAAAAACACCACAGTAATATGAAAATACATTTAAAGTAATACCAGAGTTTTTGTTTTAAAGACAGTACATTACTGAGACTGGTTTCATAGTATAATATCACTGTACTTATAAAATGCATGGGAGTGGAGGACTGTCTTTATTTAACATTGCATCAGCCACAGTGGTACATGATATGAACTATATTAACCCAACAGACAAGACAACATAAGACAAAAGCAACAATGCAATGAGTAGCTTCTCATTTCTTAAACTTTCCTCAGAATATGTATGCAATAGATGCCTGCATCGAGCAAAGGAAACAACCTAAGGAGATTGCTAAAATGACTGCAGCTGGTATTAGAACTGCACAACATGTCAATACCACTTAAAGGAACAGGAGTTGTAGGAATTTCTGGCAGGTACTGCTTGTTTACTACATGTAACAAAAATCTCCTTAAATATATAGGCTGTGGGGCATGGTTGCAAAATTGGAAGCCTTTCCTTACAATGAAAAACATCCATGCCTGGCTATATTTGCAAAACACTACAGCAAGTCGCCCAAAAGTATGTGGGAAAATGAGCTACAGTCTAATGAGAGCAAGGTTTTTTGCCATAATTCCAAACAACAGTATAAACAGTTCCAAATATCAGATAATTCTACAACAAAACCTTCAGGTCACTGCTAAAAAGCTGAAGATCTACGGAGTGACCCGTAGAAGGGCTGTGTACAGGAGATGCCCAGACAATCTGATTTGGAGCAGCCTTGTATATAGCGGGCAATAGTGATTCAAAATTTTCATGCTGATAGTGATTTGCCATGCTGATAGGACTTCTATCCAAAATGACTGAATGTATATTTATGCAGCCATATTACTGTAAGATTGTAACTATTGTAAGAAGAGAGTTGTGTGGACATTGTAAGGATGTAATTGGTTTGCCAATCAGCAAGACTGAAGATTCTGTGAAAATTGAAATTATCGAATGTCATTTAATTTTCTTTTAGTTAGCTCTGAAAAAAGGGATGTATTAGTAGTCGGAAAATAATCTAACATAATCATATAATATTCAATTATCCAAATGTGAATAATATCCGCAATGACAAATTACCTTATCTGCCAATGCAAAAATAATCAATGTTAAGAGAAATTACTGTAAACAGAGTAATTAATGAATGAAGCACCTGTTCAAGCTTTTTTTAAGATTACAATATGTTTAGGATGATACAGCATTATAATGAAAATCATATACGATAAATTGCTACAACAGTGCAGCTCTAGGTAGACAAATGATGCAGCTGAAACACTCAAATGTCACACCCTATTCCCAGTGACATGTAAAGACTCTGACCTTAAGAGCTGATTTAATGCTTAACCATTACTTTTTCATTTTTCTCACTTAAAATTCATTATCAGTTTGATGTAATGTGTCATCAATTGTTCTGTACTGAGAATCTAATCACGGACTCAGCTTTGTTTTCTTCCAACTCCAGAACCAGAAATCTAAAGCCTCTGTCGATCATACGTCAGAAGCAATAATGGAATTCCACAATCAACAGTAAGACTGTACTTTTGTTTTGTAGTAGTGTTTTAGGTGTATGGAGTTATTTCAGATTTAGCTCTTCTGGTTTTAACACCAAACATCAAGCAATTATCACTCACGCCCAAGTCCTCTAGTGTCAAAAACAACACTTATCTGTACCTTTGCAGTGCAAAATAACCCACTTGTCTTAACACCAACATTAGAAACAACATTTACTCAATACCTCTCACAGTACAGATGCCAATAATTTCAAGCAGAAACAGTGAGTAATTACGGTTCAATAGACCATTTCGAAACCATCAATGAAGTCATTATAAATGATTGGCATAGTAATTAGCTGATTGAATGTGCCTACAATCAGTAGGTGAGAAACCATTTTGTACCTGACAGAAACCTGAGACTGATAAAAGGACAAAAACAAAATCTTGTTAATTCTAGATGACAGCGTTAAGGGTTATATTGGCTGACGGTATGATAGTAGGGAAAGCATTATTATGGCCTATCATATGATCACAAAGTGTCCTCAGCAGTTTACAAAGTGAAGATCCTCTTAAAGCACAACACCCATGCCTATAAATTACGACATTGTTTGTCACCATATTCCAGAGGACACCAAGACAAATTAGAAAAATGTCATTTATTCAAATATATGTCAAATAAAATCTACTAATCCTTCATTTCCATTGGCACAAATAGTAGTTTACTACAAATTACATATAGTTATAATGCAATTAAATTAAGATCTCTGGGACAGAACGCATGCACTCAAATGGTAATAAAGTTCCCAATTAATTGTATTCTCAGAGGACCTGCATATTTACAACACAAACATCAAATCGACTGATAAAACTGACCAAAATCCAACACTGAAGGCTAAATCCTTTTTCTGACATCAACAGTGAAGAAAATCCTTCTTTACCACAATGGAGCGTGACACACATCCATAAAAAGACAGAGTTTATAATTAAGCATTAAACTAAAACTAAAAACAGAACTAACATGATCAGAGCCCCAATGACTTGCGTGAAACTAGTAGGTCATTCTGCATGTAGTGTTCTCAGGGGGATGGAGAAAAATACTTTATAACAAATTCCATAGAAAACAAACTGCAAATAAGATGCATTAAAACCACCTGAGGTTTTCACTCACTTATGTCTATTCTCCATATAACAATCAAGTTCTCAGAGTGATCTGCAAATAGCTGTCCTAAAATAACTTCATAGAAGAGACACTTTCAGTTCACAATACAAAAAAATGCATTATTTTTGCCATGAAATGTTTCATTTCTGAAAACGTTCACTAATAAATCCAGATTGGCATTTGACTTCATTTTCAGCTTTCTTGTTTCTTCACTGTGATGTTCTCCAAATAATTTTCAGAGAATTCAATTGGGGTGTGTGTTGGTAAATATCACATAATTCTAGGATTTGCAGTGTATGTACAAGTTACTTACATACTCTTGTATGTAATTCCAAAGTAAGGAAGATAGACCACCATGCACAGAAGGAAATATGACCCATAAAAACCAACACAAAAGACAGACAGACAGAGGAGGAATCATCTTGTCTTTCCTCATGGCTTAATAAGGGCCAAAAGACAACTGCGCACACACACGCTTGCACATAAAACAGTATCACTGACATTTTGGCTGAAGGCTAAATGAGCAATCTGCCAATAGTTCAGCAGATTAGGGGTGCAAACGCAATTAGAGGAACATGATGTGGCGCTGAGCTCTGGGTGGTGAAGCCCATCCTCAGCTGCATGACCTTTTCCATTTCACACCTCACTGAGCCCTGCTGCCAGAGACAACCTCTAACAGAGCAGCATCTATATGTTCATGAAACGGTAGGTTCTCCTTCAAAGCATCTATCTCTCTATGAAAAGGCAGGCTTTCATTTAAAGCTTTGCAAAGTTTAGTCAGGACTGAAAAAATTCAGTCTTTGAAAATGGCCTGGTTCTTTTTGTCACACCAAATACGGTCAAACCAAATCAACTTCAAAGGAAAACCACAATGACCAAGTGCTCATCAACTATTGTTTCACATACAATGTTCACAAAATTAGGGGACAATTGACTACTGGAGATTTCATTTTGATGTATGCCCTAATTTTTGTGAGCAGTACATTTTTTATGCAAGGTTAATTCAACCGTGTCACACATTTTTTTTACTTGCTGCCGCTTTATGAAACAAACAAGCTGGAGTATTTTCTATTTGCAACTGAAAAAATAAATTGAATAAACAAAAAGTTTCCCACTTTAATTGTTTCTCCTCAAGCAACCGTTCTGTGGGATAAATAAAAACCAGTTAAACCGGAATGGTATCTTTGAGTACAGTACAGAGAGATTTGAATTATCTGAAATCATGATTTACTCAAACACAGACTCAAATTCTTAATGCCCACAAAATAATGTTTGTTGTGCACACAGTGCTGGCCCATGGTTTAACAATATCCTATTCCCAGGATTCTGGCAAAATCACTTAAATGTTTTACTGTGGCTCTCCAGACTTTCTACTTTGTACTTTATAATCTAATAACTGCAAAAAATCAGATTTTATTAGTAATCTGAACAACAAGTATACATGCACTTCAGTAATCAGATAACGCTAAAGCTCATGGTGTCATAATAATCTGTCCAAAAGATGTAACGTAAACTTTAATATTAAATAACCAATTTACTTTTCACTTCAAGCATATACTGCCTTTTAGTTTCCACAGTGTTCAATAGCTATTCTTATTCCTGGCACTCATTCACTGGACTCTGGACCACAAGGTCAAGGGTTCAAATCCCACCTCTGCCAAGCTGCCACAGTTGGCTCCTTGAGCAAAGCCCTTAACCCTCAGCTGCTTGAATAGTAAGACTGTATGAGTTGTAAGTCGCTCTGGATAAGGGCGTCTGCTAAATGCTAAAAATGTAAATGTAAATGTTAATAAACTAACCAGATCTACAGAGACAATCTTGAAGGTAATAAAATCTATTAGAATAAACAGTCATGGCAAATGTGCAAAAACACTCTGTGTTATATTTGCCAGCATACACAATCTAAGATAACTGATTGAATTAGTTGAATGGAAATATATGCTCTGAGAAATCAGATCACTGTTAAATCCAGCTCTCTTTAGAGCTGTTCTAGATGATAGGACGCTGTTTATATGAACACTTGATTAAAATTGCAGAAATCTGACTATGATTGGATTCTTCATTTAATGTAAACAGATTCAGTTTTCACATTAAATGCACCCCCTCCTCGGCCAACACACTCACTCGCTTGCTAAGGCATTATCAGGTCCCAGAGGTAAGGAGAATAAGCGGAAATAAAAACAATTAATTACCACTAATGTGTCCCCCCTCCCAAACACCCCCCACAGGCATACACTTCCCTTGTGCCTGTCACATTGCGTTGTGTTAATTAGCGCAGGCTTTACATAAAAGAGCACAGCAGTAGTGCTGAACTACTTGAATCCTAATTGGAAAATATTTTAAAGACCGGGGGACTTGCATTACTCCTCCAACCCCAAACTCGCACGCTGCCAATAATAACCTCATTCATGAATCTCTCTGAATAGATAATCAGGTGCATTTGTCTTCTCCTTGTAAACTACTAGCGATAATATACACTAGGGGCAGCACTGCAGATAAAAGCTTATGGCTTGAGATGATGCATTTTATTGTGCTAAAGGACTAAGATACACAATAGCACTGCTCTTGTGTTAAACCCTTATTTCATAACAGGGAATTTCCCTCTTTTCTATTTTTTATTACTAATCCACTATCAAGATTATTAATGCTAAGTGCACCTGGCATCAACCCATTCATGCACCTGCTGAGTCGAATTCGCACTGTACTCAAGCATATATGGAAAACGTTAGAGGTGGTATAGAACCAAAGTTTCTTCCAACAATTTTCTTCTAACATTGGGTGAAAACTGATTGACCCATATTTGTGCAAGGCCTAAACATAAATATACTGCTCACAGATACTTCAAAACAAAATATCTCCTATTTTTTTTAGCAGTATAACAATTACGCAAAACAAATACCAGAAACAACATATGTCAGCATTTTTGTAGTGTGCTGACCTCTGTGCTCCCTGAGTCAATGGCTTTGTCCACATAGAGCTGAGCCTGGCCTCCTTCACCTCGCCAAACTCCATCTGACCAGGCTGCACAGCACAGATGAGCACAGCATTGCCCTGTACACACACACGCACACGCACACACAAATTAATGACACAGTAATGAAAAAAATGTATTAATAAAATTAGTGCCTTAATTACTAATTAAATTACTACAATACTTGAATACATGCTGAATACAACACATTCAGAAAGCCTTCCTAACCAATCACATTTTGTTTTTGTTCTGGACTTGCTGTGGCACTACACTAAATTAAAATTCAAATTGTCCCCATGATTCTGCATTCAATACCCCGTAAGGAGAAATGGCTTGCTTTTGCTCTGATATGGATTGATACGCATATGCACATCTGTGAGGCCTTATACAGGTCTGTGTCTTTCTAAATCATGTCCAACCAACTGTCGGTACTGAATGTACCACGGTTATCCACCCCAATCAAGGTGTAGAAACATCGAAAAAAGATATTGAAAAATAGGAGAAATAGGAGGTTTACATAGCTAAATTTCAAATGTCACATCAAAGGGTCTGGATACTTAGGTCCATGCAAAATTTCAGGTTTTTAACACAGTTGCAAAAAATCTAAAATTCAGTATTCGCTTTCTCATTATGAGGTACAGAATGCAGAGGCATGGAGACAACTTTCATTTAAGTGCACAACATAACAAAAATGTGAAAAAAGCGAAAGGGTTTGAGGACATTTGGAAATTATTATATTTTGAATTGTGGAAGCATGGTATTTAATCTCCCCACAGTTACTCTTTAGTGGTTTTGGCAGTTACTGTTTTTCTAGTGATTTTGGGGTGGCAGATAATTAGTCACAAAAGCAGCTATTATTATGGTATTATGTCATCAGCTAGTCTGCATCTCCAGCATAAAAACACTTAAGACTAGGTCACTGACTCAGATATTTGTGGAGAGAAAGCAAGACTCCATTAACAAAAGCTTAAGCATGTCCAATGAACTGTTGTTCCTGGAGAACAATGTGTCACATACTAAAACACTTTAAAATGAGCAGAAAAATTAACCACAATCCCATTATAGCATCACTATCATGGGCCAAAAATGGCAGAGAATAGATATTACAACTTGTTTTGAATACCATTGGGTCATATCAGGACATGGCAGACTCCATTTCTTAATACGTTGCCTAGTTTATTCATTTCTTATAAACATAGACTGCATTTTGCTTCACCAAAACAACGTTAACAGTTATTGGTTCTTACCAGTCGGGTCAAATAAGGATTGGACATTGATGTCGTGTGGGAGGCCGATTTGACCCAGTTCGTCCCATAATTTGTGGCTTGGTTCCTCACTGAATGGGTCTGTGCTCCCTGGGGCTGAGGATGAGTGCAGACCACTGTCTGGAGAGCTGACCCTGAAAAGATGAAGAAATAAATCTTTTAAATAAGTGTAGTGTTAATGTGCCATCAGAATTAGCACGCTTAACTAGTCAATCCCACCCTTCCTTGCCAGTAGCCTTTTAACTGCACTACAAAAAGGACACAATGAGCTCTGCCTGTCTGAACCTCACAGTCAACAAAGAAAACAACTATTCACCAATATTTAACAGAAATATATAATACTAAATCACACAGATTTTGACAGATACAGACATTTTTTGTTGATTACTGTGAAAATCTAAAGCAGGGTGTTAAACCCAAGTTTTTCAAACATAGATCTTATCTAATATACTGGATCTACATTTGGAAAAAAAGTTTACCCAAATGAAAACTGCTAATTACAAATGTGAAGTAAAAAATGTAATATGTCATTTATTTTCAGAAATGAGAAATGTTAAAGATTATAAAGTTGAATATCACAGGTAATAAGAAGTTCTAACACAAAAACAAACAAAAATATCACACCCATTTCCTTGTGAGATGTCTCACAAACTTCGTGCTCTTTCACAAGTTGAGAGCTGGCATATTTGACAATGAAAACCATATAAAACGTTGCTATGCTTTTTTCTCATGTGATTACAGACTTTAATCACAATTTAGAGTAATCAATAAACTTAAATCCATATATTTACACTGTGGGAGGAAATCACCAAAACAGACATGGACTTGCAGACTTGCCACAGAAAAGAACCCAGACCGACCCATGATCCCCCTTTTCTACAATGGAGGTGTTATCCTTGTGCACATAATCACAATTATTCAAATATATTTATGTTGAGCAATTGATAAAATAAGGGAATTAAGAAAAGATTAAATTTCTATCAAATTACATAGAGATCTCTAACGTCATTCTGGTAGTATGTCCTGAAAGGTCATATGCTGAAAAGCTAAATGCTGGCATTTATCTAGGAATGCATATTTAATTTAATTGCTCTCTACTCTTGAAACTGCTGCAGCTAATACTTAACGATCTTTACAGCATTGTTATATCTCTACACTGAACATGTAGTAAAATTTGATTAACACATTATCTTATTATGAAACAAGTGTATTTCTAGCTACTGTTTGATGCCTTGGCCCCCAGCAAACTGTAAATTAAGTGATAAGGCCTCTCTAAAGAAATTCATTTTTCAACCCTAGAATAACCAATCAATCAACTGAATAACAGAACTTTCACAAATGCATCTGTATCAACAAGAAACGTAAAAAGCTGGCATAACAGACACACTTTACTCAAAAACATGGGACTGTGGTAGCCTAGCGGTTAAGTTACTGGACTCTATCTATTGGGCCAGGGTTCAAAGCCAAGCTGCCAAGGGTGGGTCCTTAAGCAAGGCCTCTAACCCAACATCGCTTGAATTGTAAGACTGTATCAGTTGTTAGTCGCTCTAGATAAGGACGTCTGCTAAACGTAAATGTAAACAATGAGTACAAGTTATGAATACAACAAAGTAAAATGGAAAGGAGGTTAGGAAAGGTTACTCCATTGTACTTTTTAAATTATTATTGATTATACCTTTAGATGACCTTATACATGTTTTCAATTTGAGTAATTGAGAAGGAAGTTGATAAAAAGCTTTTTTCATTAAATGTTATATATATTTTTTTTCTAATTAAAAAATGATACATGTCTATATAATCAGAATGTTTTCTTCAACAATCAGTATGGTTACAAATTTTCTTTATTCGCTGCTAATAAACTAACGTGTAAATTACCCCTCAAAATAAATGGCTGAATTCTGCACTATAATCATATTCTGTACCAAATTATATTCCAGCTCATATAATTGTCTGTCAAAAAATAAATTGAACTGGAATCGCCATGCCACAGACGCATGGAATGGGTCGGTTTTTTATAGGCGATGTTTATAATGTCAGTGCAATTGGGATGTAATGGTAGCAGGAACAGAATCGAAGGGTGAGGAGTTATCACACTTGGCTCTCACACAAAGACTGGTTGTTCAGAGGGGGATGAGCACACCGGATACGGAGGTACACGGAAAAAGGGAGTGTGACAGAGAAAGAGAGAAACTAACAGAAGCGGAAAACAGAAATTAACATTTAAAAAGAGGCCGGCACTGAAGAGGGCCAGCCAAAGCAGTGCTGCTGACGGCTCAGGATGAAAGGCTACTGTATAGTCTCGTCCTCTAGCCTAGCACATCTGCATACATCGAAAGCTTCTGTATACATCAGCCTCTATTTCCTCTTCATTAACATTTCTATCGGGGAGTGATGAAGACAAACACACTTACAGATGTAGACACACAGAAGCAATCACAGAGAGACACACAACGAGAGAAAAAGACATACACAAACAGAGGACAAGAGATACAATTAGACAGATACGCATACAAAATCAGAGAGAGAGAGAGAGAGAGAGAGAGAGAGAGAGAGAGAGAGAGAGAGAGAGAAATCCATACAAAGAGATACACAAGCAGGAGAGTCGCTTGTGCAGTGAAAAAGAGGCAGTCGATCACAAAAAAGACAAACACAAAAGCACGTAGTCACAAGCAATCACTCAGACAGTGGCATAGATTCAACAAGGCCAAGGTACATACTGACAAGATCACACAGTTGCTGAAAATTTGTTGGCTGAACAGCCATGAATCTCCCATTCCAACAAATACCAAAAGTGTGCAAGTTGTTTACACCAAACTCTGACCCTACCATCTGAATGTTGCAGCAGAAATCGAGACTCATCAGACTAGGAAACGCATTTTCTAATCTACTAGTCTAATGTTCTACTGTCTAATGTTAGTGAGTTTATGGAAACTGTAGCCTCAAGTTGCCTGTTTTTCACTGAAAGGATAGACATCTGACACGGTGTCATCTTCTACAGTAGCCCACCTGCTACAAGGTTTGAGGTGCTGTACATCCGCCTTGGTTTTAATATGTGATTACATGAATTACTGTTGTCTTTCTATCAGTTCCAAAGAGTTTGTCCATTCTCCTTTGATCTCTGGTACTTGCTGCTGAACTGCTACTCACTGGACATTTTCAGTTTCGGACAAATCTCTGTCAAGCCTAGATGGTTCTGTGCATGAAAATCCCAGTGAAACAGCAGTTTCTGAACACTCAGACCAACCCAACCCATCACAATCAACCATGCTACATGCCACAAATAAAACACATTAAGTTATTTAATGCAAAGTGTTTCTTTTTTCATAACCTTCCTGTTTGAATATTTGTTTTAAAAACTGTAGTTCATCCCATCTAACCATAGTAAACAAAATGTCTGGGCATTTCAGACCATTCCTCTTTACAAAATCTTCAGATCATCCATGGTCTTATGTCTTTTTTCTATATCCTTTTTTCTGTCTTTTTCTTATTCCATCGACTTTATATGAATCAGGGAACCAAAATGGCCATGACAGAAGGTTGGCTTTGTGTTGATCTGGACACATAATTTGGATCACAGTTCTGCTAGAAGATTTAACAGCAACCTAGTTTTAGTTTCTTGGCAGGGGCAGACAGATTTTGATTGAAAATGTCCTGGTAATTCATGGAGTCCATGATGCCAAGTACCCCGACAACATTCCCAGAGCTGTTGGAGGAAAACAGCCCCAAAGCATCACAGATCTAGGCATCAGGCCATTTGAACTTTGGTCTTCTTTCTTTTTACATCAAACTTGCCTCGTTTTAGCTTTTCAGAACAGAGAGCTCAGTTCCAATCCAGTGTCCCAGTAGCATATAGCAAAATTCAGGGAGTATTTTTGTGGTTGGATGACAAGTAATGCTTTTTCCTGTCAAGCCATCCAAATAACCTATCTGCATTAAGGTGGCATTCAATGACGGTTCTAAAGATCGGTGACACCAGTTTGAAATTTAATAATACATTTCTGAACCTGTCCAACTGTGATTTGAAATATGAAATGTTTGGATGTGTTGATAAATGACTAAGACAATTTGATCCCTATGTTACTTCACATATACTGCAAGGAAAAAGGGTGTGAGAGATTACTGCTTTCCTAGACATCATCAAATTAAAAGAGTAAATATTGACTAAAAAATGTTACAATTAATTTCTACGAATTTTCACAGGTGTCAATAATTGTGGTATACATAAATATGTTAAGAGAAAATATCAATTACATTTATTTCAATTAAAAGGTAGAATTTATGTATTGTTTCAGTGTGGGATGAAGTGAATTTAAAAAATAAAAACAAGAAAATAAACTACAAAAATCCTGCTACGTCTGGTAGACATGATGATCTATAACCAAGGGGATTTGAGCTATGTGACATTTACATTTATGGCCCTTGTGCAACGCATACAGTCTTACAATTCAAGCAATGTTGGGTTAAGAGCTTTGCTTATGGACCCAAGTGTGTCAGCTTGGCAGAGGTTGGATTTGAACCCTGGTGTACAGGTCCACAGTCCAGTACCTTAACCACTAGGCTATGGCAGACATCATATTTAAGGGAACATAGAAGGCAGTGCATTGCCAGCCACCACAAATATTATCAATTAATTGTGCAAAGCTAGTAGAGAAATATCCAAACAAATTGGTAACTATAATTAAAGCAACGTGTGGCTCTACAAAGCAATAAATCATAGAGCTTTTCACTTTTCCAATCCTGATATTTTAGATTTATTTCTGAGCCATTACCTTTATCATTGCTTGAATGTTGAGGGTAAAGTGTGTTAATAAAATTGGGTAAAAAATACTGTTTTGTGAGTTCTGATTACAGGCTGCAAGACAAAATAGTAACTATTTCAATGGGATATAAAGAATCTATTTAAATTGATATGTGCTGTTTGACAAATGTATCATTTCTTAAAATGAATTAAGCTGAATGTTAGTTTTATTTTAATGCCATTTTTAAAAACATGCCAGTAGTGTCTTTACACCATATGGATCAAGCATTGCATGACTTTGCAGTCTTAAAGCTCAGACACTGAAAAACGTTCCTCTCTTATTTATTATTTTCATTTCTAGCTCCCCTGTCAGTTGCTGGCAGTGCTCCATTTCCTTCTGGCCAATCAGAATGCTCCAGCACAGCAGTGCCACTCTACTTGGCAGGCATCCAAAAGCAGCGGGTGTTACGTCACCCATCCTCAGGGAAGTACTTGATTGGCTCCACAGAACTCAGTAAAATTAGGCACTGATCCAATGAACCTAAAGGCATCTTTCCACGGGAACTGTAGTCAACAGTGGGTCATGCAGAGCAGACGTGAATGATGGAGCAGGGAGAAAGAGGCAGTGGAAAGTGTGTGTGTGTGGGGGGGTTCCCGCATGTATTCCCTTGCCACAACCCCCACCCCCCCTTTGTCAAGTGACTAATCATTGGGCTGCTTTGGCACCAAATTAATCGACCCCAATTGAATTATAGTCCAGAGTTCATTAGCATTTGCTTGCTTATGTGGGTCAGAGCACTCCATCAGTTAGTTGCTCACTTGCTCCAACACCCCCCAATCCCTCTGTGAGTTAATAATACACAAAACGGAAAACATTCATTTAGCTTCATTGAAATCTTGTGCTGAGTTATGGCTTTTCTTGCCAGTCAACACTACACCACAACAAAATTACGCCGGAAAAGTTAATTAGCGTTAAACAGCTATGACACTGAGACAGTCAAACAACCACATTTTTAGGAGTCGCATGTTAAGTGCAATAGTATTAGGTTCATTTAAAGTGTCAATTGAGAGTGGGGGAGTGAACAAGCAAATTCAGCATTATTTTAATGCTAAATAATACTGAATCATATTTAACTTTATTCTCAGCTGCTCTGTCCACCAAAAACCTTATATGATGCATTTTACATGCATGCATAAACTAACAATCACTAACAACACGACATGAATCCGCCTTAGTTGACCATCTTCATGCTGTAGTATCTTAGGATGTCACTGAATACAACAAAATTTATTCCAGTAAGAGGATTTCTCATTGGGGCAGGAATAGTTTTTCAGAAACTCTGCTCACAAAATAGCCATTCACAATCAGCAAAAATTTCCAGTCACTGCTGGATACTGCCATCAAGTCTCTGTCAGTACCATAATAGATCCAAGTATTTAATAATATATGCCTGAATGTGTATTTTCTTAAATAACAGTAATATCTAATCTGTGCCCATATTAAACCCATCCAGGCATTTATTTACAGTATCTGCACCTCCAACGGAACATACTAATACCACAGCACAATTTTTAAACCTCACACGCAGTATTAGTGAGCAATTTGGCAAATATATCGTGTCATGACTTTTAGGCTGGGTTAAGATCCATAGCATCACTTTTTTCATGTTACTGTTTAACGCTAATTAATATTTGAGCACAGTACCAAACTAGTTCTCTTTCTACTAAAACTATAGTTTCACAATATTAAAAAAGGATAATTTAGGCTAGCTGTTCATTTTTAAATTAACTTTAATTGTACTTCTCAAAGCTTAAATCATTTTTATTCCATGTGATTCTCTTCTCTTTGATTAATTTACTGCAAAACTGATGATATAAAACACAACTGGTTTTTTTTGTTTGTTTTTTTTCGAGCCACCAACTCCAAACCACAAGATGGACTAGCAGAGTAGTGTCTCATTGTTAAAATACTTTGAGATGCCATATCTTATTGTCAGTGCAAGTAGTAAAATCAATCTGACAGTTCTCATGATGATCTCTCCACAGATTTCATGTTTCACAAACCTTACATTTTAAGCAAGCTTGCCTTACATAAAAAAAAAGGGAATTTAATTAATAACAGAAACTGAATTTAAAAAGAAAGCTGTATTAGGGCTGACTGAACAATAATCACTACAGCACTTTAAAAGCCTGCGGCCTACACATGCAAGCTGGTTACAATGCCTGTGTCTGATCAGGGTGTGTAATTACATTGGCAGTTTCTAATCGCATGCTGTGTGTTTTTCTTTTCCAGTGGTCCCCGGGGTCGCTGCCTTGTAAATGAATGGTTTTTAGCAGCGTACATTGCAATATAGGTCACTTCCTTCATACATTGAGTAGGTCATTCTTCTCTCCATCCAAATCACAGGCGTCAGTTTCTCAGCATTAAGCCATACCAGTCAGACACACCACAAAGTTGGTCAAATCACCTCGTATAGCCAACATGCACACTCAGCGATCACTGCTCTATTCCCCATCTAGGCTTTAAACACGCACAACATGCACCAGTAAGAGATGGATGTGAATGACATTTTGGTACCAGTTCCTGACTGCTCAGTACCAAATTATAGATTTGGATATTAAAGGCCAAATTCCAAGATCAGACGCTTGGTGGTTTAAAAAAAAAAAAATCAATAAAAAAAACATCAACTTATTGGTTTTTTTATGCATTGCATACAATGTTTCAATAAGAAGAAAATAAGGAAACACCTATCTGCCAGGACCTGGCACGTCATGTAATCCATCATCACATACTTTGGTTTTAACTCTGCAAAAACGTTGAGAAAGATAGATGCTCAAAAGCACTTAACAGTTTGTTTGTTTCACCTTTTCACAAGGCCTGCTAGCTAGTCATCTCACATCATTCGAAGCACAATTTTCTGAAAATGCAGATGCATAGCAGAATTTGGCAGACATAGCAAAGTTAAGCATACTTACCAAACTGGCCACCTTTATTCAGTCAAAATAGCCGCAAACATATCAGTATTCAGATGTTCAACTTATTGAAGTTATCCCATGTATATTTTTAAACTCACAGTTATTAAATCAAGATTTATGAAAAGAACCCAGTACGTTGTCTAGTATAGGAAGTTATTAAAGTAAGCAAGCAAGTGGAACGAACTGATAAACGAGAGAATAATAAACTGGCAGTTCAAGACGTCGATATCTGGACAACCCATTTCCAAAAACTCAGAAAATGTTAAAATCACAATAACAAAACTTAAACCAGAACTGAAACCCAAATAATTAATGATCTCTTGATGTCTTTATTTGATGTCAGATAAGAATTGATAATAAATTAACAAATTGCATCTCTCAGGAATGTGGAGTGAGACAAAGCAATGATGGAGTGATTAAAAGGATAGATATGCATATACAAATGAATTGGCCCCCTTTTTTGAGTGATCTGCAGCACATGGTCTCACTATAGATGGCTCATAGATCAAAGTTCTGTTATATGCACATGACAAGATCCTGCTGTCCCCTACTGTTTAGGCCTTACAGTAGAATCAGGATATGGTGCAACAGTACTGTAAGAACCAGAATTGTTATATTCGCCTCAAAATATTTCAGTGTCTAAACCAGTTGCCCTATAAGGTAGAGAACAGTGGAGCCTAGTTACTTATTGCCAATTCAACAAATGAAACAAACGTCCAGAGACTTTCCAAGCAGGGCTCTGCAAAATAACTTTGAAGACGCACAAAAACAACATGAACAATAAATGTAAGCAAGAATTAAGCCAGTATCCATTAATTACAAAAACACTAAAAGAGAAACCAATCAAATTCCAATCAAACAACGTTAACACAACACAAACCCGAGCTCTGTAATATCAAGAGTTGAGCAAAGACAACATTTCACATATCCAACTGGTTCCGTCATTAACACCAACAATAACAAACACTAACACAATAAAGGCAAAGGAAAAGAAGAAAGTTGCAAACCAAATCAGAACGAGCCAAATTACACTAAGACCCCAAAAAACTGCTTCACCTACTGGGGAGCACAAATAAGGCCACACACTAGAATCACATTAAATACACCTGGCACAACCAATAGGTAATTAGTCACCATATCATATAGCATATACAAGACATATGTACAAACAAGTGTTCACGTATTCTCTCTCACAAACATGCACATGAAGGCACACAGACATTTATGCTCACATACATATACAGTTTGCTACATTGTATTAAAGATAACTTTATGCTTTTCACTGTACTGTCAGATGTATATAGAATTTTTGTTCTATCCAATTCCTCCCTGAGTTGTTCTGCATCTAAGTCTTGGCAATACAATGAATCTATTGAGAGAGGGAGGGACAAGAACAGAGAGGAAGACAGCGTGGTATATGACAAGATGTATAACCTGGCAAACAAACAGACTGGTATATAAACTGATGGATGAATAAACTGCTAGTCTCTACAAGTTATTTCAGATTACAATACCTAACGTTAACGTGTTTCACCATAATACTAATGCTAAATTAATAAACGGCAGCTAACGTGGGAGTAACTTCCACATCATGTCTTATGTGTTTGCTGAAAATGATCAAACTAGTATATCAGTATAACTTTATTTTGCTTTCAAAGCAAAAAAGCCAATGCACCAATACATGAATTGTCTGCTCGTTATCAAGAGTTGAGACAGCGGTTTCTGGTTGCAGGCTGGTGGTGAGGGTGTAATCGAGTGGGGGATATTTTCTCACCATGCTTTGGGCAGACCATCGGAGCATTTGCTCCAGCTGTACTATACATACAGTGGGGAAAATAAGTATTTGATACACTGACAATTTTGAAAGTTTTCCCAATATACGAAGACTGGAGAGGTCTGTATTTTTTATCGTAGGTTCACTTCGACTGTAACACAGAATCTAAAAAAATAAATCCAGAAAATCCAATTGTGTAGTTCTGTCTGGGCTGATTCCTGACCTTACTCAGAGACATCCTTACTCCACGAGGTGAGATCTCACATGGAGCCCCAGACCGAGGAAGATTGACAGTCGTCTTGTGGTTCTTCCATTTTCTAATAATTGCACCAACAGTTGTTGCCTTCTCTTTCAATTATATATAAATAATCCAATGTATTTTTGGGGTCAATAAAGTACAGTAGCAATAAATTATTGATTTTTCACATGTCACATCATGCTATTTTTATGCAACAAATTATGGGGAGAATAAAGCGCATGAGCCCTACTATGGATTGGCACCCTGTTAAGGGTTGTTCCTGCCTTGCACACTATGTTGCCTTGACACCAACATTCCCACAACCCTGCCCTGGATTACGTGAATAAAAAAAGGAAGAAAGTAATTCCGAATGTAAGCGACATTGGTTCCAGCAAAACCTAAACAATAACCAGCCATAGTGCAAGTCCAGCTAATGATGCCGCAATTTAGTATTGACAACAGCAAAAAAAATTCTTATCCCAGATCACCTGAAACCAAGTCACAGCGAAAATCAGAGAACAAATAAACCATCACTAAATTACTCACTTTTTTAAACCCCTACCACGCTGGCCTGGGCTCCGGGCATTGTCATGGTCATCATTAAAGTCATTGTCATCGTCTTCATCGTGGTAGTCGTCATCCTTCTCAGAGCTGCCACGGCGGTTGCGGATGTGTAGCGGGACGTAACCTGGTGTTGGTCCAAAGAGCTTCAGCTCACCCTGACCCAATACACTCTGCTCTCCACAGTAACAAAAGGCACACAGCTTTTTTCTAAGAGAAAATGAGAAAAAGAAAGTGTAAACACAACGAGTGATAGTTCCCTGTAAACCAACGATTTTATACTGCAAGCCAATTCATTGCAAAAACTGTACAAGCGATCCACAAAGGACTAAATGACTTTTCCCATAAACAAAAAATAATCATCTTTACTATCATTGTAGTTTTAATAGCATAAAAAAGTTATCATTCCAGCCACAGGATGCCAAGAAATAAGAAAATAAGAACTCCCACCCAGTATCGGTAATGTTATTCAAGTAAGACCGGCCTTTCCTTTTTAGGTACCTCCCCATTGAAATGATGGAACAGATCTGAGAGGAGGTTATGCTTGGATGAGCTTATGGGGGAGGAGATGACTGTGCTCTTAGTCGAGAATGGCATTGAATTGCACTCTGGCTTACTCCAGTGTCAAGAGCCACACATTGAATACGTTATAATATTTAATTTGCAGAAAGCCACAGGTACACAGGGATATGAAGAAAATAACACTTAAGAAAAGTAAGGAGGCAGGACTGCAATGACTTTAACTGATTGAGACTGAGGCAATTAGTTTAACATGCACATGATGTCAAATGTATTTAGCTAATTAGCACAGCAATGATAATGAAAACTGAGTGATGTTTAGTTGACTAACTGCAGTAATGAGGGTTAAATAATAAGTAAACCTTTCTACTCTTGGTGAGATAACCCCCAATGACCCTCAAATTTCCATTATATATATATATATATATAAGCTGTTAACTGAAAATGTTTAGAGTAATCTATATAGTGTAAATGTTTAGGAAACTTTTATTAATCATTAATTAACATGATGGTAAAATATAAACTGAAATGAAAATGGCCTGTATGATTTATCTTGTACCCACAGACTAGAAAGGGATTGATTTTTTTTAAACATGTTTCCCTTTATTCTGCTGTCAAACTTTAGCAGAAAAGTCTGCCTAAAAAAATAAGGCTTCAGCTAAATAAACTAAGAAAATGTCGAGTATTATTTAGGTCTCTGGAGATAAATGCAGATAAAGCCTGTTGTTCATTGCAGACAAATTTCAAGCGTCAATAAACATGCAAGAGACTGATAAACATATACTTTAATGCATGAACTAGCATTTGACAAGGTTTAACATTATGATCATGACCAGTTGGATTTGCTTTATTGATTTTTTTTTTTTCTTTAATAGCTGCTGTACATGTGGTTTCAAAAATATAATATCCTCCTAAGAATATATTACAATGCTGAGATTATTCCCTGCATGCATTTGAAAGTTTGTAAGTTTCACTTAAAGCAGTCTACAGATGGCTGATGGCTACAAACCATACAGATTGGGCATGGATCCCTCCTGTAGTCAGTCACAGTAGGCTGAGGCAAAAGCCCTGTGGAGCACCCACGCTCAGGACCAGTTTTGTTAATGTCACCAGTCCTCAATGAGTCCGTTTACATGCATTTTATCATGGTCAGATTTCTGCAGACACCTGATTATTCAAGTGGCCATTTATATAGACGGCTCACACAAATTAAAGGATATTTCAAAACGACTATGAAGTGATTAAAAAAGAAGCATATCAAATTTCATTAAACAAGATTATTAGAAAATCAAACGAATAATCAAAGAAAGTTGCTCGATTATGCAACTGCAAATCAGATGCAAACTCAATTATCATGATTGAGTAGCAAGTGACATATTCACGGGGTGAAAGAAAGCATGTCAAACTAGACGAGAGTGCAACACATTGACTGTTCAGTAGGGTGTATGGTAACCCAAGACTGTCAAAACACACTGACAGTAATGGGCCTGGACGGGATGAGATTGCCCAGCAGTTCTTGTGGGATCTTCTTCGTATTCATTTTGAAATATACCTTAATTTTTGTGAGCAGTGTAGCATACTCCGATCTAGAAATCAGATTACGAAATCAGAGCTGGATTTTATCACGGTAATCGGTTTTCTTATGAAATTATTATCGGTTACCAATTTATTTTTCAGGTTGCTCATGCGCTCGTGCCTAACCAGCACGGAAGTCAGGTCCGCTTATTCAAAAGACTTTGTTTGAGCTGTTTTTCCATTGACTGTGGTGTTGTTTTTCACAGGATCTGGCAGCTCTGGAACTACCAGCAGATCTATCAAACACGTTGTGGCGACTCAAATGTAGATTAAATTAAAATGTAAATTATGAATTTGATTATTTAATATTAACATTTACATCACATTTCTGTGAGATTATGGGCTAGCTGCAAAGCAGAACTTAGATTATTGCACAAGTCAGGCAAACGTAGAGCTTTCCCATTTTCTGACTACTAAAATTAATGTAAAAAATTTGGGTGATTGGTTTAATAAGTGGATGTAAATGCAGTCAATGATCATGGTCTGTTTGTCAAGAAGTCTAGTAGACAACTGCAAATAGAATGATATAGACATAGACTGTCCAGCTTCAGTACCAGTTTAGAAGACGGTAAAAGCAGACCTGTAACCTATGAATAACACCCTAAAATAACTACTTTTCTTGTCCGGTGTTACAGTAGTGTAAAGTAGTGTGAGGGTTGTGATTTATTTATTCATTTATTTGGCTTCTTTAATGTCGCTATCGGCATCAGTGGTCATGTAAGCGACACACAAGGTTATATCCATACACAAGTGAATCTTAATTCAGTCACACATATATACAC